>JAODUK010079308.1:10502-39373 GCA_027564635.1 Typhlichthys eigenmanni | reverse complement strand
TATTTTATAAATTTGTTTTACTCAGTTTTAATTTATTTTATTAATTTAAATAAAATTTTATATTTATTTTATTATATATATATATATATATATAGATATACTATATATATTACAGATATAATTGTATACATTCTAATTTGATTAAATACATTGGCCAATATATGCCACAACATTTGGAAAGACACACATTTTTCGTACACACCTTTCACATGAATTTCCCAGAGTATATCTTTAAGCAGTATTTGTGATGGTCTCTCTCTCTCTCTCTCTCTCTCTCTCTCTCTCTCTCTCTCTCTCTCCATGCAGACTCCAAAGGTCTCTCTAACCCAGGTGAAGTGGAGGCTCTCAGAGAGAAGGTGTACGCCTCTCTGGAGGCCTACTGCAAGCAGAAATACCCCGAGCAGCCCGGCAGGTGAGTGTCTGCACACTGGTGTTTGTGAAATGTGTTGGCTCTTATCTTTCCATCATTGTTGAATTCAATTATTTATAACATGCTAAATAATAACCTGAAGAACAAGAGGGACAGCGTTGATCAGACACGCGCCGCAGGACTGGAGTGAGACATGTTTTTGTTGTTTCGCGCGTGTTCGTTAGTGGTAATCTTGTGTAAATTTAACTTTAGTCTGAGGCATGACCTGTTCAGCTGCTGACAAGCTGCTTTGGATAAAAGTGACTTACTGTAAATGTAATGTGCTTGGAAAAATTAATACATTTTAAAATACTAACCTAACCTACTAATACTAACCTTTCTTCAAGGTTGATTCTTCTAAGTTATAGGGTTTTCTTTTGACAGTGATGTTTGTTTTTCCGTCATCTTATTATATTCTGAAAAACAAATGTCGTAGCTGTTAATTTGACCTTCCCCATCGAGTGGATAATGGCCCTCCCCCATTCTCTTTCTCTGGCCACGTGTTTATGCTGCAGGTTTGCCAAGCTGTTGCTACGGCTACCCGCGCTGCGCTCCATCGGCCTGAAGTGTCTGGAACACTTGTTCTTCTTCAAGCTCATCGGCGACACGCCTATAGACACCTTCCTGATGGAGATGCTGGAGGCCCCACATCAGATGACATAGTGACCCCCCCCTCACCACCGCCACCGTTCCACTCCCCAAACCACCCTGCTCAATGCCCTCTCACCCCTCTCTCTCTCTCTCTCTCTCTCTCTCTCCCGTTGCCTGGACCGGCCCGGACCAGAGAGTGAGCTTTGCCTCCCCCGCCCCAAAACAACACTCTGGGAATGGCGTCGCAACCGGGCGCCGGGCAGTTGACTCTGACCCAAGCTCCCCTCCGCTACTCTCCTCCATTTGGGGTGGAGATATGATTTCATCATGTCTACGGGCTTGTTTTCTACCTTGTAAAATACATATAAATAAGAACGGACGTCACAGAAAGACAGACATGGGGCGAGTAAAAGGATAAAAGAAGATCTAGGGAGCCAACATTTTGGCTTTTTGTCTTTCTTTTCCAATCCTGATAAACGAGGTGGTAGTGGTCAGATCGGGGGGGGGGGGGGCTCTAGAGCGCTGAGGTCAGCCTTCTGACCTGGACAAGACCTCTCGGGCTACACAGCCAGTCTGTCTCACCCAGACTCAGACGTGAGCTCCCTGTTTGTCTCGCAGTAACGAAAGGTGTGTGTGTGTGTGTGTGTGTGTGTGTGTGTGTGTCGGCGGCAGAAAGGGTGGAGGTATTATCGGAGGGCGTGTCTAATGCGAGGAACGCCTTTTACGTCCTCTCCTCTTTGTGATTCCATCCAGTCAGGTCCTGCACTAGCTAGTTTTAGGAGCATGCATGTAACCTTTTGGAGTGGGACTCGATGGTCGGACAGATAAGACTGCAAAATGCTCAACTCAGGTCTCCACCCGAACCTAGCAAGTCAAACCACGTCTTACTCTATTAGCACTGTGTAACATTGGAGAGGACAACTAGCATGGTCCCGGTGATCACTGCCAAGCAGCTGGAGAAGGGTGAGAGGCCGGAGTCGGTGGAGGGAGGGGGCTCGGGATATCGGACACCCGCATAGTTCGTCCTGTCTGCAGATAAGGCCGCTCCCGGGCAGTGGCACAAGAAGACGGTGTTTGGGACGAGAGCACTAGCGCGTGTTCCCAGCAGGTAGAGAAACACGTTCAATGTCTATGACTTTTCCTCACAGACCTGAGAAGTTATCACCCAGAATGACGACACTTTGATAGAGGGATCGTAAACGGACTTCCTCATTAATGCGAAAAGTTAATTTTTTGTTTTTGTTTTTCTCCGTGATGCCATATCTCCGTTGTGTTTGTCAGCCTCTGCCCCACCCTTGCCGACGTACTTATATGTCTCGTGTTCATGTGAATTCCTGCGCACCATTATCACCTCCACCCTAGGTAAACCCCCCCAGCTGCATCTCGCAGTGACTCGAGCTTTAGAACCACCTTATATCTACCTACCTGTACAGATAGCTTCAACCTATACAGTATTTGTATTTGTTTGTTTTACATTTAAACAGCAATGCGCAATTACCTCTGTTTACATCCCTCAGACATCGAATTTCTCGACATTTTCTCAGCCCCAGGTTTTAACCGTTTAACGCGGGAGAAGTGCTTATTGCAGGAAAGCCATTGTTTGTGATTTATGAATTATGTTGATTCTTGGCACTTAACCTCATGACAGCGGAGGGGACCTTCCCCTGCGCTAAGAGCACTGTTTACTGTACCTCAGACGTGAGGGACTCCCTAAAGATTCGCCCGTCCTCCTTCACGGGCTCACTCTCACCGCACGTGTCTGGACAAATGAGCATCAATCAAGTGAAACTGTATTTCCACATTGTATTAATATGCTTATATGCCCACCCCTTCCCCATTCTTTTAATGCTGCAGCTGCTGCAAAACTATGCATAGAACACATTTTCCAAAGATTGTCAGTTGTGCGGTTGCGTTCCCATACTAGCTGAAACTGGTCGTCATTTAAAAGCTTTTGAAGGAAAGAGAACGTGTGTTTCAGATGTGGGGTTCATCACAACTTCTCATACCAAGCATTTTTTAAATAGCAGGCTGAATAGCAAGTCATGAAATATTGATTATTTCCATAGGAATACTGTGAAATACATACAGCTTAAATGTCTGCCTCCCGTTAGCATACACTAAACAATAAAACGTGATATTATGAAACAATAGATCCAGATCAATGTAATATTGCACATAGGGCTGACCTGAATGCTTCAAACGTCACTTTTGTAGAAGATTGAGGATTTGTTTATTTGAATTTCTCTTTAAATTAATTTTTGCATTTCACTGATACCAAGGTTTTTTTTACCTTGACATATTTTGTTAAAACTAAATCAAATGTCTTAGAAACAAATTGTTTTAGCTTGGCTAAGGCTATGCAAGCTCTGATTTTTTTAAACGTCCATATAAATGGATCTGTTACTTTTGCCATAGTTATTTTGCAAATATAACTACAGAGTTCTGGTTCCAATTCTTTCACTTTCAAATGCATTAATTGATATATACTAACAGTAAGATAAATGGTTTGATAAGTGACCTTAATTGCTTTCAAGCTGTGTGCATGTACAATATATTTCCATGTAAAGTTTGTGCTTACAAACAGCATTCAGGACAGCCCTAATTCAACTGTACTTTCAGATATAATCTATGAGGCCTATTAGTTTTACATCAACAGCTGAATGTCAATGTGTAAAACAGATGCCAACTGATTTATTTATACCATCCTCATGTCAAAAAGGTAAATGATATCTGCCCTGTAGGCAGTTGCATGGTGTAGTTATGACTATGATTTTATTAAAAATCACCACAGAACATAAAACAAAATGATATTTTATGTTAATGATGAGATTGAAATATACTGTATGTCAGGCTCAGAACATTTCGACATGTACAGTAATCATGCAAGATGTGGTTGCTATAGAATAGCTGTGAGCTCCACCTAGTGTAAGAGATGCAGCACTGCAACATTACTTGAATTAGTTTAATTAGTTTAAAGAAAGTAGCAATAACTTGAGTATGATCTATTGGCATGTTGATTAATACAATGTATTTATTATAGAGATAATCTGTGAGGACATGGTGTGAACAATCCGGGTGACAGTATTGCCTGCCATTTTGAGCTCAGTTTACAGTTTTTACATTTCTGTATGCAAAATAAATAACAAAATATGAATAATAATAATAATTGCCCATAATTTGCCCATTTTCAATGGAAGCACTAAATATTTTACTCTTATTTCACCAGTAATCAACTTGTGAATATGTTTTGTTAAACCATGTACTAGATTTAATTACTTTCGTTTTCATTTTTCATATGTAAGACATCCCACATTTATCTGAAACAGACAGACAAGTATACAGAATTCCTGTTCTCATTTCATCACAAATGGTAACTGGATAACAGAATAACTGTTGTTCTGTTCTCTTGAGTCAGATGTCTCTTTTTATTGAGCTCTAGACGTTTACTGTGATTAGAGACCACAGGTATTTTAAGCCATAAGCGGATGTTGTGCAAACTCCTGCAGGAAATAGGCAAAAACGGGCCTTCTTGACCCTTGATGTTGAAAGGATCTGAGATAGAATGATAGAATTACCTACATAAATGCTTTATATCACATAAAGCTATATTTTGTCTATATGTGTAAATGTGTGTATATATTTATAACTATATATCTATAAAATTTTTCCCTGAGTATTTCCAGTTAATATCAAAAGAAGGGGAGTCTTTTTAGACCAAACTATTCAAAGCCAGGTGATCTTAGTGCTGTTATTCCAATCAGTTTTATGATGATTTTCAACAATGTGACATATTTTTTTTGCATTCGACCATGACTTTCTAAAAGATCATCTCTACCAGCAGAATCGATGCTGCTCTGAACTCTAAACCAGCTCTTAGCAGATAATGAGACCTCAAAAAGTAGCAAAAATTTAAAAAAGAGAGGGGAACAAATGTTTACTGGAATTTAGGCCCTCCATAATGTATGTTGCTTGGCTATTGTATTGTTTTAAATGTATTCAGGAAAAATCTAGGCTTGTGACACAATCACTGCTTTCTTTGTAATTGTTGCATAGAGAGCAAAATGTCTGTGGGGAGAAAAAAAGATCTATTTTTGTACAACAGTAATTTTATCTCTTGCTTATGTCCCTTTACGTTTTCCTTCTGTGGGCTCTTGTATACAATGTTTGTGGAAATAATTTCAAAGGCAAGAAAAAATAAATCAAACTGACTGGCACTCTAGTTAGGAACTGTTGCCTATAGTTTGCCCTTTACACCTGTCACTAGGAGATGGTTTTCTTATTTCATTATATATTTTTGTCAATTTTTAAGGAGTGGGAATTTCATCAACTGTTCTCTGTGGGTTGTACTGATGTTCTTCCTTGGACAAAAAAAGGTTATTAAAAAAATCTTGTAAGTTAATCTTGCTGGTGTGTTTTCTTTGCTTCAGACGGGATGTATATAATCAGAGACTGAATTTAATTGCTGACATGTGTGTGTGTATATATATATGTATGTATATGTATGTGTATATATGTATACATGTGTGTATATCTATACGTATATATATATATAAAATAGCCTGCAACTTAGAAAATCTTTTTTTTTTTATTAAGACAAGTTATAGCTGTAAGATTTTGCACAAAGGGTAGCGAAAGGTGGATAAACAATAGCTGCTAGTGTTGATACACAAGCGGGTGAACATAAGACAGCTAGCTACCAAATCACAAAACATCAATGTAATATGTACAAAATGCAGAACGTACATTGTGCATTTGGTCACTGTCAATCTTAGATGGGTCAATTCAATCACCTTTCAAACCATATAGCCCCTCAAACACCTACCGGCAATTCCTGTCTGGTCAGTGGACAGCACAGATTAAGACATTGAGCGGATGTGTGGATGTGTTCTGTATTTTCTAGCACAAATAAACAACCCACACATATCCTTTTTTTAGTAATACAGGACAAAGAATACCAAATATCAATGTTCATAACAATCCCCATGTATCTGTTTATAAAGCTGTCTTGTATTGTTCACAAATTCATAAAAGTACTGCAAAACTACAACATACTATACAGATACATGAAGAAAAAAAAAATGAGGCCAAATAAATGAGCTGATATAAACCACTAGGTAATAAAGCAGCCTCAAATAGGAGCGATAAAACAGCTGGATTCAGAATTAACAAGTGACCGTTATAATAACAGAGAAATAAGATTATGCTGACTATTTTGTCCAAAAAAAAAAAAAAAAATGAATATTCCAGTATTGTGTAATGTGAGGGTGACGCACAGCAGACCTAAGTGGGGAGCTGACACTGGGGTTTAGCGTGGGCCGTTCCACCAAGGCGAAGGTCTTCATTAACTCAGTAATGTTCCTCTTGTGTCCGTCCTACATGTGGATCAGTATTTCAAGGCATTCTGTTCAGCAGAATCTTTCTGTGAGAAAATTCCTCTTTCCTTATAACCGAGAAAGGATTAAAAAAAAAAAAAAAAAAAGTATATATAAAAAACAAAAGTAGCAACCCCCCTTCCCCCCCCCACAAAGAATTGGAGGGCTTTAACAGTCGCTTTTCCACAGTTTGATGGTTTTGTCGTTTTCTAGTGCTGCAGATGCAATGATGTTCTCAGTGGGGTGGCAGGCTGTAGAAATAACAACATCTACAAGAAACAAAGTAGTATTACAATTATTAATTACATAATTTCACAACATTTGATTTATAATTTATAGGAGGAATTTTAATGTTCACGTATTGAAAAGTACATTTTTGTTTCTTATTTTACCATGTCCTCTAAAATAATAATTATGCCCGCGATATAACAGATGTCCATATACATTAAGAATTTCTCACACTGATACAGAACACAAGAGGATCTTTGCCAGTTGTATTACCAGCCGTTACAGATGCTACAGTAGCTGTCAAGCAACAGTCACCATAGCAAGTGATTAGCTAAAAAATAAATATCAGCTGTAATGCAGATAATCATTCATGCATGCATCTGCTATTGATTGCTACAGGTTGAATACTGTCATGATGGCTTCTCATCTTGTCAACCTCTAGGCAGACTATTACACTTTAACATTAATGCAGTGAGGTTGTCTGTATATGTATTGTACCTGTGTGGCCTTGTAGTTTCTGCACAATCTCCTTGGTCTGTAGGTTCCAAATATAAACCATGTTGTCCTCAGAGCCAGACACAATCCACTAAGAGAGAATGTACATCAATTATAATATTTATAGGTTTAGATTCGTTGCGTAACATAAAATAGTAAAAAATATCCAGGGGACTAAATAAAGGGCCATTTATGCGTCTGTGTCGATCTTACGTCTAGCCTACATATCATACTCATGCGTCGGCCGCGTGGACCTGTGCGCAAGCGTCTTGTATGCGCCTGAATTAGAAAACACATTGAGTGGAAATGTTTTGAAATAAGCATATACAAATATTAATTTCCAGTGCATCTCTCAGTTACACCGACATCTATCATAGGAAACAATCTGTGCTGACACTAAATAGTATTTATGCAAGACTATATTTTCACTGCCAGAACAAGGAAATGCCATAAAGAAACCCACGTCTTGGCTTCCGATAGAACACGTTTTGGAAATAAACATATACAAATATTTATTTCCATCGAATCTCTTAGTTACACCAACATACATCATAGGAAACAACCTGCATAAAATAGTATTTATTAAATAAAAAAATAAAAAAAAAGGCTTTTCACTGCTCGTAAAACAAGGAAATCCCAGAAAAAACCCTGTCTTGTTAGGTGCAGTTGTAGGCTAGTCTTGGTTAATATTGTTCAAGCAAGAAAAACATTTTTCTTTCCAGCTAATCTAATGATTATACCAGGATGGTCAAAGGGAGACAGTCTGTGCATGCATGAAGGCTATGGCGTTGTAATGAACATTGCGAATTTCAAAGCACTACTCTGGCATACGTGCTTGCATCCACAAGACTGCTGCGTCAAATCGACGGACGGACGGCTTTTTACATTTTTGGAGATTCGTCCGTCAGCCTACGCCGTAGCTATGCCGTGGATTAGACTGACGCTTCGGTTACGCCCCCTATCTGTAGCTGACGCCGTAGCTTTGACGCAGAAGCATAAATGGGCCTTAAGAAAAGAGGAAAAAATTAAAACAAGCAAATAGTTGCATATAGCTCAGATCCTTTACCTTTCCACCAGTGACAGAGAAATTGGCAAATATGCAGTACTTCTCATTTTTATGACCAGTGTAGGTTTTCAAACACTGAATGGAAAAACACACAGGTATAAATGTTAGTTATACATTTTTTTTCTTTGTTTCTTCCCTAAACACCTTTTCCCCCCAAGCTTAGAAGTGTGAAACGTCTCTGTAAAATGCATAAATAAGCTTGCAAGTGGAACTCATTTAACAATGGAGTTGACGTAAACAGGGAAAATGTGTCAGCAGTTATTCAATATTTACCTTTCCTTTGCTGTAGTCCCAGAGCTTCAGAGTGCTAAAAATTTAATAGAACAGCAACATAACAACTTAAACACTAATGTGTCCAATGCATGTCCTATTAATACAAATAATGCTGTAAAGCAGTAGAATATATATTGCTATGCTGCCCTCTGCAGATGAAAGCATGTATACCAAATGTATTGCATCAAATGAATTGCATTAAAGCAAACTCACTTGTCCAGTGTAGCAGCAAGGATATATTTGCCATTAGGTGAGAACTTGACAAATGACACAGGTGGATTGTCATCATCTATCAGAAACATAGTGGGATTGAGGGGTAATTAGCTGTGTTGCACACTTACTGACAATGCTGTAAAGTGTCCTTTGGGTTTTTGAAAGGTGCTACATAAGTTGAAGTTATTATGTACATAAGAGCTTACCAATGAGTGTTTTTAAACACTGCCCGGATGCAGTATCCCAGATTCGACTGTAAACAGATGTATATGTATTAATTTAACATATAAGGAATCAAATGACAGCTTCTTGTAACCACTCAAATATAAAGCATGTTGAAATCAAAACAGTAAAAAGCAAACAATGAGTTTGTGGACACGTTTTAGAACATTCAATTATAAAAGTAGATTTAAATCCAGTTGAAACTAAACGTGTCAACTTGTTGTAGCATGAAACACTTTTAATGTTAGTCATTAAAGCGTCTCTAAAAACACTTGATAGTCTAATTTGACTAAAGACAGAGAAAGACGTGTGATTTAGTCAGTATTTACTCACAAAAACAACTAAGTACTCCGTCAAAAATGCGCATCGGCTTCACAATCATTTTATATTCTGCCTGTCTTTGTGTAGCGGGTTTGACCATATTCTGGAGCATTGCCCTTGAAAACAACCCCAAACATAATATGATTCCTCAAGATTCCTGAGTTGTGAATTGCAACAGCACTGTAATATATTCTCACAACAATAAAATACAGAATTCGCCAGTCTTCCTCAACGACATTGTTCGTACATAATGCATTTGTCTACAGCGCCACCTACTGTTTAGGAGAATATCGCTACAGCGCCTAGTTAGTTGGGCCTGTACATTTCTTACCAGAGACCATCGTAACTACTGGACACAATCAAAGAGCCGTCTCTGTTGAAGTGAACCTGTAAGAACCAACAAAGATCCCATTCACCAGCACTATCAGAGCAATTCACTGTCAAGATTAAAACACAATAGTCCGTTGTCAGCAACAATCTTGCCTGCTACATCACAGTACAAAATCAGATATATGATACCGTATCAGATGTTTGTTACAACATGCAAGCGTATGTGATAAAATACTTACAGCAGAAACGGGGTCAGAGTGGGCTGGCAATGTTTTTAAACATTTTCCGGTCTTAACATCCCATATCCTCACACTCTCATCAAACTACCAACAAAACAAAAAAAACAACACGAGTTACAGTCCATTGTAACAAATGGACCTGCATTCATTATCTCGTACATATTGCCTTATGGTTTTGGAGAGGACTCACCGATCCCGACACAATCAGATTGGACTGGGGATTAAAGTTGCAACAAAACACATAGTTGCTATGACCCTTCAGAGTTTTTAAGCATTTTCCCTGAAATCAAACAAGAAATAGTCCAAATTAGAAATTGTCTAAATTAAACATACATTGTTCGTGTGAAACCATCATGCTTTCCTACCGAGCTGACGTCCCAGATCTTTAGCGTCTTGTCGTCAGATGCAGACACCAACAGGTTGGAGTCGGAGGACCAGGCTACATCAGATATACCCTGGTGGAAGATGGTGGAAACAAAACCTTCAGCACTGGTGTGACAGAAAATAACTCACCCTCTGTGTGAGAGGATGTATGCTGCTGCCATTACCAATATACCTATCACATAATGTATAGGAGCACTTCATATGTGAGGTGCTTGGTCATTGTCTATGGTGGTGCTACCATTGATTGTCTAATGTAACCAACTGTCTGACGAGTGCTGTATGGCACACAATTCATTTCCGAAAGGACCAATACTATCTATCTCTCTTTCTCTCTCTCTCTCTCACTCAATGGGAACTGAACTCACAAGTTTGTGTCCAGATATGGTTTTCTCAAACTTCCCGTCATAAGCTCCCCAAATCTTGATCAGTTTGTCAGCAGCTGAAGGACAAAATGTCAACAACGGATTACGACAGACATCGGCAGAATTCGTTTTTTAATTCCTATATGCTAGGATGTACTGGTGAGCATGCTGTATGCAATGTTCACCAGTGTGAATACAGACATAATATGGCATACATACTAATATTCTAATGCATATTAGGGGTGTAAAGTAGAGCTTGAGATCTCGGTCGGGTCGGTCTTTATTTCTCACATATCACCAAGCACGTCAGGTTCAGGATGAATTTACTAATCAATACAAGTACTGTAGTTTACAGTGTGTTTAAGCAACTACAGTAGCTCATTCAGACCCATTGCTGTTTGTACCTTTCCCCCTCGCTGATACGTTGTTATTTAGAGAGACCATGGATGCTGCTGAGGGGGTGAATAGCCTGTGTCTATGCTATAGACCTATAGGCTTATATTTGTTCCAAGACGTTTTAGTTCATGAGAAAACATTGAAAACCCCTGTTCTTGCCTAATAACCTATACTACAATAAAATATGTAGGCTGCATCTCCGTGCTTTGTTTCATTATTTCTGTGTTATTTCCTTATCTCCTGGCTCAACATTTTAGCGAAAACAACAGAACATCTCAAGTGTTACCAAACTCACATGAACTAGCAAGCCACTCTCCATTAGGACTGAATTTCACAGAGGAGACAGCTTTAGTGTGGCCCGCCAAAGTAAATTTCAGAGTGTAGTTAGGCTTGGCTGGTGCTGACTGTAGAAAGACAAACAACAAAAAATATTATTATTATTATTATTAATAATATATATTACCAACATGCTATTATGAAGCATCACAAACAGCCACGAGGGGATTTACACACATTGTACCTAGCAGTCCATTCAACATCACTTCATCAATGTATTACTCTTGAACAACATGTACCCAGTTCTTCAAAACACACTCAGAAAATGTAAGGGACTGCCATCATTCAACTACAGTAATCATTATAATAAAGTCATCGATATCTGAATTGATGAATTGATACCTTGCTCTGGCTGGAAGATGTTGATGATACGATTGGAGGCTTTGTATCAGTCTCCGGTTTCTTATCCTCCGTTGCCATGGTTGAGAAAGATATCTGTTCTTGTGTGCCACCCTGAGGTAAAAGACAATAAATACAACTAGGATATAAAATGACAACTATAAAAATAAAGAGGTTGACAAGACCTGACATGATCAAACAATAATTCGAATCTAGAATCCAGACAACAACCATCATTAAAATATACAATTCTTACCAAGTGACATATTATTTTAGCCTATAAATAATCACTGATTACGGGGTACCTGAACTGAATTCTGTTAAGCCTTGACCTGAAATGCTAAAATGTTCTATATCATCTACAAGACACATCTAAAAATAATTCACTTGTACTTGGTCTATTGAAACATACCATTTCATATTTAATTCTTGCGCAGTATTAAAACAAAGAGCGCACTGAATGTTATGCAATTGAACATGACAATTGACATGGCATTGACATTTTGCTTCTTGACTATGTCAGTTTGATCGATTTTCTAATGACTCCACGGTCGATCATGCTTATTATTTGGATTTTTAGGAGCTACCAAATTAGAATTGTCGATGGAATCGCTTCTGTTGCTGACAAATCAAATACAGTTCTTGAAAGCAGCCATGGAAGGCATGGGCCTCCATTCACACAAAACAAATACATGGAATACTTACGGCAGATGGGTGCAATCGCACGGCCAATAAGTAACGCTCCTTGTAAGGTTCACAGATCAAGTATTTATTTGTGTCTTTATTTCACGATAAGAGAAAATGGTAACGTTATTTCTAAGGGACGCCTCAACGCTAGCATGCAAAGTAGCTTAGGCGGGGAATGTCGTGGTGTTGGTTTGCGCCTGCGCATGCCACTTGGAGGTTACGGCAAACACGAAATGTCAAATGTATGCACAAACGCGTATATGGTGGCGCTCTCTATGGAACTGCATCTGTTACTGTAGTGTGTATCTCATACTATTGCCTAAATGTTTATGTAAAGCTTAATGGAATATAATAAACCGGTATTGTCTAAATAAGGGATTTGTGCCACTGATACATTTGATAGAAGTGTATGTAAGTATTAAAGAGCGGACCATTTTGGAAAGTTCATACAGTAGGTTACATGTGTGATTTATATACAATCGTTATAAACACTTGATTATTGTTTTATTACATACACAATTCAACAATGACTGACACATTCACCCATAATTTATTTAGGCATTATAATAGTTCCTCCTAACTATGATGGTTTAAAATCGCATACGAAATTACACGTTTACGTATTTATTTGGATACCTATTAATTTACATAGATACATGATCTAAAATATAAATTAATGTGTATATTGTATAATGTATGTGCGGACGGTGGCTCTGCCGTCCCGTGATTCCTTGCGCGGGTACAGCGTTTCGCCTTTTACTAGTTAGTTGGAACTCTTTGTCAAGTGATTGGCGCTTCATGTTGGTACTTGGCCTCCTCCAAATTAAACAGCATTCACGGACTTCATTGCACACAAGTCTTTGGCTGCAATCAAAACACCGAGAACGCTGCACGAAAGTAATACATTGACTAGTAATGATGTTGAACATTATATCAAATATTTATTTTGTGTTATGGAACACGGCTATGTGTTTGGAATTATATGTGTGATGCTGCGATACACATTTCTTTCCCAATAGCGAGGTTTAGCCAGCTAGCTATATACACTAGCTTTGCATGCTCTTCTCCAATAATGCTGCAACATTAGCTCAGCTAGATAGCTTTACAACGTCGTCGGACGCAGTAGTATTACATTTTCCATCAAGTTAGTAAACACTGCCTTAATATTCAGTTGACACGATGCTATGTAACTTTGCATTACGATTTTCACAATTGTGATAAGGCTCGTTTGGAGCCCAAAGCCGATAACAGTTCGCTACCTCCCTAGCTAACCATGGCTAGCCTGTGAACTGGCTAAGTGGCCGTGAGCGTGTTGCACATAAACTTAGCTAAACACGACAGATCCCGCCAACAAGAATGCTAGCTACTTATTGTTTACAAAGACATGCACTTTAATTTAGTGCAAAATAACAAACCTGCTTTAAACATCTGCATCTTATGTCGCGTACCGTACTCATGTTATTGAATTTCAAACTTTTAACAATTATTAAACGTTTATGATGTTAATAACACCGCGGTGTTATAGGTTGTATACATGGCAGTTACTTGAATATTACTTTACGTGTATTTGAATCTGCAATACTTAAACTAATAGTATCGCAGTGCTTGTGAATTGTTCTCTATATTCACGAAGGAGTGCTGAGTTTTGTGGTTTTGCTGGCTCGTTGTCCACAGTGGGAACTGGATGAATATTAGCTTATAGTACGGTACTACTGGTGGGATATTGAAGACACCTTTTGGCTTACCGTATGCTTACTATGCTACTACAGTATATTTTACCTGCAGGATAATAAGCAAATACTGATATATCCCTGCTAGTAGTAGTAGTAGTAGTAGTAATTATTATTATTAGTAATTTAGATGTCAGCCTGCCTGCCCTCTACAGGAGTCAGGCATAGATGGCCTATGCCACCACTGTACCATAATAATAGTGATGATGGAGAGTGAGACCTTATTAATGAAGTAAGCAAACGTTTAGAAACGGTCCTTGTGTGTTTTTGAGGAAGGTGTGTTTGCACAATTATTATATTTACCAACTCTTATAAATGGTAAATGGACTGCATTTATAGAGCTTTTCCAACCTTCCGGCAACTCAAAGCACTTTACGGTATTCCCTCACATTTACCCATTCACGCACGTTAATACACATATGGTGATGTCAGCCATGCAAGGAGACACCTGACCACAGGCAGAAGGGTTAGCTGTCTTGCTCAAGGACACCTCGGCACTTGGTGAGGAGGTAGCAAGGTTTGAACCAGCAACTTCTGAATCACCTGTTGCCTTGCGTTTTCCACTGCGCCACTGTTGCCCTTATATACTCTCTGGCAGTTGTCTATTTTCTACAACATAGTTGTTATATGGTAACATTTTAACACATTGTTTTCTGTGGCAGGTGTCATACTAGGCCTCTGCAATGGGATGCTGCTCCTCCAGAGCTTCTGAAGAACTGAAAGAGCAGAACTACAGAACTCACTGAAGACCGGCGGCACTGAAACCGTGGCTGTGGATTTTGTTGCTTCTCCATCGTCACCATGGCTGCAGCTCCTCCCCAGCTTGTCAGTCTCCCACCCCCTGAGGTGACCAACGCTGCCAAGCAAGGCCGGAAGACCAATCAGCTGCAGTACATGCAGAACGTTGTGGTGAAGACTCTGTGGCGACACCAGTTTGCCTGGCCTTTCTACCAGCCTGTCGATGTAGTTAAACTTGGACTTCCAGTGAGTAGATCATCATAGATCCTATAATTATCATGATTAATATTAGTATTATTATTTTAAATAATTTTGTTAAACCACTAAACTATGAAAGTAAATTTGAAGAAAGGAAAAAAAGGCTCAGGCGAGTTTGTTTTCAGAGAAGAAAGGGATGCCACTCCCACCACCCTTACACATTTAAACGCTTAAACTTTGAACCACAAGGGTAATTCATTATTTAAATTGAGGACTGTCCCTTTAAAAATAATTCTTATTAAATACATAATTTGCTAACATTTTTAATCTGGGAGTCATAGATGCACCGGTATAATCTGCATCTGCTCTTCTGTTTGGCTAAGCTTTTACAATTCTTTTCTATAGGATTATTACACAATAATTAAGACTCCTATGGACATGGGAACAATTAAGAGAAGACTGGAAAACAACTACTATTGGAGTGCCAGTGAATGTATGCAGGACTTCAACACCATGTTCACGAACTGCTATATATATAACAAGGTGAGCGCAAATAAACCCTAATGCTCTGCACTTGATCAGCATGGATACTGGAAGGTAAAACATAAGTAATAATTCGTTCTGTTTAGTTCTAACTAGGGCTGTCCCGAATACCATTTCACAGGTTTCGAATACTTGATTGTATTTCCGAACGAGTATTCAAATCCTCTACCAAAATAGCCCATTAAAAACACTCAACTATAATTAAGAAGTATAACAGAAATAATCTTTGAGTCCTAGCTTCATTGAGCACACATGTAAAGATAGTCATGCTCTCAAAATGGTCACGTCAATTGAGCCAGTCAGAGATGTCAAATAGCATACCTCCTGTCTTAGTCAATAAGAGTGTGTTGAATGAATAGCCTCACTCTCTTCTTACAGAGACAATTGCAATCAATTGTGTTGATGACACAGTGTAGGGCAGGCAAGTACATTTCAACATGTGGGTTTATATGGAGACAGTAGGGATTCATGGGAAAACATGCATGCATAATGTGAAAAAACGATTACTCGAATCCCAATATTTAAATTGAATACATGCCCAACGAACGAATACCAGAATAATCAAATATTTGGGGCCAGCCCTATTTCTAAATAATGCCTGTTGTTTCAACTCTCTTCTAGCCAACAGATGATATTGTGCTGATGGCACAAGCCTTGGAGAAGATATTCTTACAGAAGGTCGCCCTGATGCCCCCAGGGGAAGTGGAGCTTCTACCTCCTGCCAAGGTC
Source organism: Typhlichthys eigenmanni (assembly GCA_027564635.1). Taxonomy (NCBI): domain Eukaryota; kingdom Metazoa; phylum Chordata; class Actinopteri; order Percopsiformes; family Amblyopsidae; genus Typhlichthys; species Typhlichthys eigenmanni. The sequence continues at coordinate 23,172 of JAODUK010079308.1, read as the reverse complement.
AAGCCCAAAAAAACAGTTCCTCCAGGTAATGATGGTGTGTTTACTGCTGTGTCACGTCGACATGGTGCGAGATGTTGGGATGTTTCGTGGGAAAATTGTGCTTTTCGATTACTTCGACAATTTCTTGTAACTTATCTCTTACGTAGGAGGACAGGATGAGACTGTGACATCTTGTTCCCCAGCTACTCCACCAATGTCTGAGATGGGCCTCAACTCCACTACCTCTAATTCGTCTTCACAGGCCAGCCCTTCGTCCCAGACAAACATCAAGGTGAGAAATGATCTTACCTCAACTTATTTTCAAAACGTATCGTGGAATGGCACATGGAGATGAGTTCAATTTACGTTCCACCTAATGTGGCATTTTGTGTTTTTGTTTTGTTTAAGAACAAAGGCTTGAAGAGGAAATCCAGCACCCCAGCCTTTACGACCTCAGAGATTATAACCAGCTCAAGTGACTCGGCAGAGCGGAAACCAAGGCGTGAGAGCACAGGCCGAGCTATCAAGCCACCCAAGAAGGACTTTGAGGAGGGAGAGCTGGGGTCCCCTGGAACCAAACGGGGTAGACTGAGCGAGCAGCTCAAGTATTGCGACACCATCCTGAAAGAGATGCTGTCCAAGAAGCACGCAGCCTACGCCTGGCCCTTCTACAAGCCCGTCGATGCCGAGGCTCTGCAGCTACACGACTACCACGAAATCATCAAATACCCCATGGATCTCAGCACGGTTAAAGTATGTATCTCTTATTTAAACTAGAAATTACCAATTCCATCTGTTGTGTATTTTTGCATTGCTTATTAATGCTTCTTATATGCTGCCCACAGAACACCGTTCTGCACATATGCACTTTCATTTATCCCTCTCAGTTTATCATAGCAAATGTATAATTAAATGTTAAACATTTTAATTTCTAACATATTAGCATTTAAATGTGTGCTGAAAAAAAAAAACCTATATGCAGTGATCTTTTTTTGTAAAATCAATGTTTTTGTTTAAATTCTTAGAAAAAGATGGATGGTCGAGAATACGAGGATGCACAAGGTTTTGCTGCAGATGTTCGAATAATCTTCTCCAATTGCTACAAATACAACCCCCCGGATCACGAGGTGGTCGCCATGGCAAGGAAACTTCAGGTGGGATCGACTTCCTTTAGCAGGGAGTTGTATAGAAAGGTGCAGTTTCATTGGGTGGCTTCCCAGATGGACTTGTGACTAACAATTCAACTGGTTTGTCAGGTTTACACTTTAACACTGCATTTACTGTATTTAACTGTACCACAGGATGTGTTTGAGATTCTGGTGGTGCGCTCAGTGTGACATCTAGTGGTAGAAAGTCATATAGCAGCATCTGTTTAAGTGCATGGTGAATGTTAACAGCATGCGTTTGAGATGCTGGTGCGCTTAGTGACATCTAGTGGTAGAAAGTTATATAGCAGCATCTGTATGTTGACTGGTACCACAGGATGTGTTTGAGATGCTGGTGCGCTTAGTGACATCTAGTGGTAGAAAGTCATATAGCAGCATCCGTATGTTGACTGTGTCACAGGACGTGTTTGAGATGCGCTTCGCCAAGATGCCAGACGAGCCCGCGGAGCTGAGCTTGCCCGTGGGCGGGAAGGGCGCGGCCCTGGGCCTGAGCAGTGCCCGCTCCTCCTCCAGCTCGGAGGCCAACAGCGACACGGAGGAGGAGGAGCGGGCCGCCAGGCTGGCCCAGCTACAGGAACAGGTGGGTGCGGAACAGGTGGGTTTTGACTCGCGTGCGCACACACGCACGCACACACGCACGCACACACACACACACACACACACACACACACACACACACACATACACCCTTTTCCTCTTGACACACACATGCACATGGGTCTTTGAGAGAGAGAGAAGAGAAGTCACCTCACGGGTGCCCAAACATGCTCTCTGGTCTAATTTCTTCTCCCTTGTTCCCTGAACATTAATCCTCTACCGCTCCAAAGCGTGGACTACCCAGAGCACCTCCGACTAACATGCCTTGCGTGCAGCGCTAGAGCTCTATCCAGCTGCCCCGCTGCTGGTTCTCCATACTGCTGTTGTTTTTTTTTTTTTTTCTGTCTGTCGTGGTGTCATTTATTGTCATGACGACGTGTTGTTTTTTTAAAAAATGTCTCTGCTTGTGTCCCGTTATCTCCTAGCACCCAAATGGTAATGAGCGGGGCAGAAATGGGTGCAGCAAGAATGATCAGGTGACTAGCTCTTTATTTTCCGGCGTGATCCCCCCCCCCCCCTCCTGCAGTTTCAGCAGTGACACATTCAATTGTATCTTCCTATTTACAAACGACAGACGCACAGCACTCATCATTTTATTGAGGCGTAAGCGGTAGAGGCTTAATAGTGGGAGAATTTGGTGTGTTTGTGTGGTGTAGTAGTTCTGCGTGTGCATTTGCATGACTGAATAAGCTCACGTCCTCCGCATTCTAATTTGCACAGCAGTGTGAGCAATGCGATGTGATTGCAGGACGGTGCTGTGGATTCACATCATTCTATATGTCTTCATGTTTAATATTTAGATGTAAACCCTCCAGTCTGTGCCACTGCTCACTGTTTAACGCCGCATTGCTGCTTAATGCTGTATTACTAACAGTACTTAACACATTGCTTTAAAAGGGCTACCTGTCTTTCTTAACACTCAATGGCTGCTGGATGTTAGACTGCAGAGCTAGTTAATGACCCACCATGCCCCAACCAGCGTGTGAGATCCCCGCCTTTATTTGATCAATGCAGCACGTTCATCCTAGCATCAGTTTTACCATTATCTGTAAAGGGTTTTTCATATGGCTCATTTATGTTTTGTTTTACTATTGAATTTCTTTACAGGTATGTATCCCTGTGTGACAGTGTTGGTGTTAGTTTGATTAGCATGGTGAAATAAAGCACTCTGTCCTGAGAAAACGGCCGTAACACATTCGGATATTGTTAATAGTGTGATTTCTGTTGAAATCTAAATACCATCTCCAAACACATTCCCACAAAAAGGCTTATGTTACGCTGTACACACACACACACACACACACACACACACAGGACCCTTTAGACTCGAGCCCCAGTCCTCGCGGTGCAGGCACTAACCCACCTCCGCTGGCTCTCCACCCAGCTAAAAGCCGTCCACGAGCAGCTGGCCGCGCTCTCCCAGGCCCCTGTGAGCAAGCCAAAGAAGAAGAGAGAGGAGGGCAAGCAGAAGGTCTGCACGGAGGAGGACAAGCGGGCCAAGGCGGCCAGGCAGGGCCAGCCGAAGAAGGGCTCCAAGAAATCCTCCTCCGCCACCACCGCCGGCTCCAAGTAGGTCTCGCAGCGGACGTGGCCCCCGCCGCACACGCTCTTATTCCGCTCCCACGTTACTCAGTGTTTGCACACTGCAGTCTAGGCGGGGGGGGGGGTCGCGGCCCCTCCTCTCCCACCCACCCGCCTGTGGTCTTTTTCTTCAGCCTTGTATCTTTTGTTTTTACAGGCGATTACAGAGAAATTGTGGAAATACTAAGTGTGCTTGTCAAACCTCTTGACGTTCGCTGCGTGTTTGTCCTTGCATCGACCCCCTCCCCCCACCCCCCCCCAAAAAAAAAAAAAAAAAAGGAAGGGCTCCAGGAAGTACGACTCCGACGACGAGTCCCTGCCGATGACGTACGACGAGAAGCGGCAGCTGAGCCTGGACATCAACCGGCTGCCCGGGGGCAAGCTGGGCCGCGTGGTGCGCATCATCCAGACGCGGGAGCCGTCGCTACGGGACTCCAACCCCGACGAAATCGAGATCGACTTTGAGACGCTCAAGCCCTCCACGCTGCGGGAGCTGGAGCAATACGTCAAGTCTTGTTTACATAAGAAGCTGCGGAAGCCCGACCGTGAGTATGAGTGAAGCGCCCCCCTCCCCCTTCATAGAACCGTGTAGTTGTGTTGCTAAAAGGCCCAGGCACACTTTCCGCGTCGGCGGAGTGTCGTCGCGCACGTTGACGGCGCACGTGCGACAGGCCGAAGCCCACTACAGACTGCAATGGATGCCCCGCTAAGCTCACAAATGAGCGTTCTCGCCGTATCCAAAATATTTCTTTCCAGCGAATCTCTTGAGTTGCACCAGTATTGTTCACGGGAAACAATGCGTGCACATGCAAATCATAGTTGGAAATATCGCTAAGCACTTTCTTTATTTTATTTTGTATAAAGAAATAGCCGCGAGAAGTATGCTCGGAACATCCCGAGGCCACGCATTCGGTAGTGTGCCGGGGCCTTAGGTTGGAACATTCCCTAGTCGTGTGTTCACTTGTGCTGTGTGGAGGGTAAACCAAACTAGTAAACTACACTGGTTGCAGGTCTGGGGACACTATGCTGATCGTGGTAGTTCCACTGTTTTTGTCAGTGTAAGTCAGTCTTGCAACAAACCCATGTAGAATTAGTGTCTGTTATAGTTTGTGGTTTTGAACACTGTGTCAATCACAGTGGATCTCGATAGCGTAGATCAGACTTCGACACCCTTCCCCCCCTTTTCCTTTTGTAACAGAAGGTGGGGGCTGCTTCATACGGTAACACTGCATTGTCGGCGAGACGAAGCACGTTCGGGGCAACGGTGGTCGCCGTGCGTACAGTAGTGCTGGCAGTAGACGCTGGGGCAACGATCGCGGTTGTACTCGTACCTTTTGTTAAGAATAGCGACGCGTTGGTATTGGAGGACACGCGACTAGCCTCAGCTTCTCAGAAAGGCCGGAAACGGAGCACGCACGCACGCACACTAGTGACACGGAGGCTGAGGACTCTGGAGCTGTGCTGGTGCTTTAACACGTGACTGGTGTCCTTGTGCCTCCCCCCCACAGAGAAGGGTGCCAGTGGCAGCAGCAGCTCTTCAGACTCGGGCAGCGGCAGCTCCAGCGATTCCAGCTCTGACAACAGTGAATCCGACTGACAGAGTAACTTTCTGGACTATATCCCCCCCCCCCCACTTTTTTTTTTTTGGTTTTGAAATACACATGAAGGTAGTCTCTTGTTCTTTCTCTCTCTCTCTCTCTCTTATCTTTTTTATTCTCTCACATCTCCCTCTCTCACACTATTGAAATGAACATTCCAAGTTACCTGTTTTGAAACCTGACTATTTTGTGTGCCATTTTTAGATGTTTTTCTATCCAAGTGTGTTTCTATACAAGGCACAACATGTTTATTTTTAAATACGCTATCTGTCCACAACACAGCAGGCTGTCGGGGGCTTGGGGAGGTCACTGGCGGGGAAATTCAAGAGCCCATTGTGCCTTATTAGCGGATATTGTATACTTGTCGTACATTTTTGTCTGTTCTATTTATTTTTACCTTGCATGTTGTATATAGTTAGGCCTATTTAAGTCACAGTGTATGCAGTCTTAGCTGCAGACTGTCATTTTTATTTGTTTGTACCGAACAGCTGCGGCCTGCATCAGCTGTTGAAGAAGTCAATTAAATCAATTAAGCCTCAACAATAATGCCAGGTCTTGTAGCAATATGGAAGGTGTTTCTTAGAGCCTGTCAGATCTCTACTGGTTGGATGTGCACCGCAGCAAAATAAATAGTAAACACAAACTGGGCAACGGGAAGGCTATGTCAAACAAGTAAATCAGTTCCTAAAAGGTGCTTTGTGGAAGTAAGAAATATATTTTATGAACAGTTTGAATGTGAAGCATGGAATAATGCCCCTAGAGTGAACACAGTCTGGAGAAGGAATAATGGAAAAAGAAAAAAACTATCTTAGAAGATACCTTGACTGTGATGGTGTGATTTATTCTGTTAAAAACATTGTTTCATACATAATTGTTGCTTTTATTTTCTATCGATTGTGAAAGACTATAAAATATTCACTCATTAGCAATCAAACTGTTACTGCTCAAAATCATTAATGTATTTTCTAAATACTAAGAAATCGTGGACAGGCAACCAATCCAAACCTACTTGTAGCTAGCAGCATTTGGCACAAATGCAGTAGGTTTTTAATGTAACTACGTACACACACGATAGATGGCATCCTGGAACGCCAATAAATACCTACAAGAAAATGGGGCACACGTGCCTGGCTGTTAATGGCATAATCATACCTTTTTATGGGTACTCTAACCCCCCCCCCACACACACACACACACACACACACACCTGAGAACAAGTCGAATTGGCCACATTACCCCAACACACCTGTGTGGAGACTATTCATCGAAACAGGACAGGAAGCACGTTTACTCGCTTTGGTAGCGCTTCAAGGTCACTGAGGGAGATTAAAAAAAGGTGTATTCCATTTTCTCAATGCCCCAGTTGTCATACAGTTTGATTGTGAAGCTAATCCCGCAAGACATGGGTTTTTACACAATTATGTAAACTAAAAATAATGATGGGGGTCACACTAGGGGCTTTTAAGAATCTAGAGAGTACTCTAAAGTCAGTAACACCTTTTCTTTGGAAACGAACACAATTCACACACCTATTCATAGTCGTTTAACTACCAGCATTCCTGTGATATTTAAAGGCTTGCATGCAACCTTAGGGAAATTGACCTATATATGTGAATATATGTGTATATATATGTATGTATGTATGTATGTATATATATGTATGTATGTATGTATGTATGTATGTATGTATATATATATGTATGTATGTATGTGTATGTATATGTATGTGTATATATATATATATATATATGTGTGTATGTATGTGTATATGTATGTATATATATACATATATGTGTGTGTATATATGTATATATGTGTGTGTGTGTGTATATATATGTAAAAAATATCTTTCTCTCCTTACGTGTGTATCGAAATATCTTAAGTGACATTTTAATGTATAATGTGATTGAAATTGACATCCTGCTGTGTTGTAGGCAGTTCAATTGCATTCTAATAGTTCTGTTGTATTGACATACTGTAGTTGATAGTGTTAAAATGTTTCAATATAGGCTTTGTGAGATCTGTTCAGATGTTTTTTATTCGATTTTTTATTATGTAACCTGCAAAGAAATTGACTTTCCCATGCAAGGAATTAACTTGTATTAACGCAGATTGCAATTAAAGGGGAAAAAGTGAGACTAAGAATAGGTCTCTTACATAACTAAAATAAAAAAGCATCTTATTGACTGTAAATAATACAGTATTTGTAGTTCACTCAGAGCAGATATGCTTAACAATCTGATTCCCTATATACTGGCAATTAAAATATAATTAATGTAAATAAAAATGTGTTGAGACATTTTGTCATTTACATTTATTTTATTTGACTTTTCCTCAAATATAATATAATGGGAGGGAGATGCATTTGTTAACGTAGGTTCTTTATCTTTTGTTTTACAGAGGCTGTTTAGAAAGGACAACTTGATAGATCAGTCTGCATTGAGGTACATTTATCATTTGTTTCACGGACGTAAATATAACCACTAGGATGGGAGCTTCCTTGGAAGAGTTTCCACTCTGCCTTCCTCTGCAGTTCCACCAAAATTCCTAATGAATGTATGATGCTATACATATTTGTGGTTTGTGATTGAAAAATATGTACAGTCTTCCTTCAATGTGCAGCCAAAAGGTGTGCATCTTGTGTTATTTCCTGTGTGAATCTGCACACTTTATGAGGTGCTGTCGGTTGGTGCTCTATTGCTGATAGATTGGTAAGTGATATTGTAATATAGTGTAACTCGAGCGGTGGGCAAATTTTTAAATGTAGTTGTTCCACAAGCCTCTTATCTAGTGTCATGCTGTTATAAGATTTCAGGTCACCAATAAGAGCTTTCCGTTTTTGGAAATGTTAGTGTGATTTCATGAAGAAAAAAAAAAGTTTAAATGATCACTTTCCAAAATATATATTTTTTTTTTCTCTCTCTCCTATCCCTCAAAGCATATTTAGAGAATATGGTGTTTGTTTGGCTGTATTCCTATGTTTGAAAGTTGGTTGATGTTACCAAGATAATATTTGTATTTTACTTGTCATAAACTTTTAGTCCTGGTGTTCATTTAGTTTTTGTTTTAAAAATGTCTTTTTAGACAAGTAAAAGATGATGTGTATAAAAAAAAATATATAGATATTTTCAAATCTAACTAATTTGTTTTAGGCAGGTTTTGGTTGTAATAGTACCAAAGCCTCTCTTTTTTTATATTTAATAAAATAAACTAATTTTTGCTTTTGGCTTTATTTTGGCATGGGCATTTAACGTACAGCTTTACATTTTGGACTATTTCATCTGTCTTCCTAAATATGGGTTAGGGTTTCCCTGGGAAACCCAACATTTAATGTGTGCCAATCTGGGACATTCATTTTTTGTAAATAGAATAATAATGAGGTCTCACAATTTCGGTGAATTCACAACAAACAAGTTTATGGCACACCTCCCTACATGCATTGCATTGGTATTCAACTGTGGTAAAAAAAAAAATATATATATATATATACACACACACACACACTATACTGCTATATACTATACTATCAATGTTTCCTTAATGATGTCATGCTATCGTTCTAGATAAGCTATATAGTTTGTTTAGACCATGGTGTATTTTATAGGTTTTTATGTAATTGATATACCAGGTGAAAGTGTTGCAATTAAGGGATAAACCATGAGGTGGCGACTACGTACTATAGCAATAGTTACGGTTTGATCGAAAATCAAATTGAACAACCAACGCACATTTCGAAAGACCGTTATGTGGCGTCTTACCTTAATCGTTTAATTAAACATAAATATTAGTAAATGTGCTAGCTATATGCGTGCTATTTGTATTGTAACCACCCACTATAGGCTAGAGGAATGACCTAGCACCCCCATAGGCCTTGGGGCATTGATCATTGCCACAATCTCAGCGACAACTAGTCATTCCACAATCTCCTGGCCATCGCTCACCATGCAGTCGCGCACAGTCTATTTAAAACAAATAAAATGTGTGGCATAGGTTAACACCGGAGAGATCATATGTGTAACTTTGAGAGTTGTAGGCTATAACTGCTGTGTGGGCTTGGCCTTGGTTTAAGGCAATTAATTAGTTTCATTAACTATTTAAGCAACCGTTTCTTCAAACGCCCTTAGATTATAGGCTGTATGAGTAAGAGTTAATAAGTATTATGTGTGTGAGAAATGATCAACAAGTATTTCAGAAAACATTAGCAGTGTAGTCTACCAGTCAGAATGACTCAAGGTGGCAGAAGAATATGCCAAAATAAAGTACCTTTGAGCAAGATCCTACACGGGCTAACTCATAATTAAATTGCACTGTTACCTTAGAGTTGATTAAATGTATTTTAATTCCTCCAGAATATTATTCTGCTGTGCATCTGCAGGGTTTGTAGGCAGGGTAGTAACTAACTGATTACATGTAATCTGATTACAATTGTATTACATGTAATCAGTTAATATGTTACTTGTAATCTGATTACTTTCCATTACTTTTATATATTTCACAACTAAATAATGTTCTTTGAAATGCCATCCAAAGCAATTTACTGCATTAGCATGCCAAATGTTTCTATTTTTCTGACTTTATGTTACTCAGGATTAGATTTTAAACAGGACATTATTTCAATTATTGATAGATGTTAATGAAAGGTTAATAAGAGAACAGCTGATTGTTTTATGCATTTTTCTTTAGAAAATGTCCCTTTTAAATTTGAAAGGAGGCTAGTCCTACTCCTAAATATAGCCTAATCATCAAATAATAGAAAAATAATACCTGTAATCTGATTCCACTATTATTTCTGGTACCTGGATTAGAGTTTCTTGTCTTTTTGTAATCAGTTACATGTACACTTTTTTTTTCTCCAACCCTGCATGTGTCATTTTAAAAGGACTGTCCTGTTTACACTTAAACCTATTTCCTATGTCCTAGCCAGGGACTAGGCCGTACCATCATTTTTATATGTATTACATTACATTGATAGTGGCACATGGAGCCATTTAAATTGCAATGTATTGAATAATTAAAGCACTGGATGTGCGATTTGGGAGGGTATATAGACAGCATTTTAATGCTGAACTTGAGCGATAAAACATATCCATAGTTCAGTATACATCCACGTTATTTGCGGCTGAACATTGACTTACACATTTTAGTTAACATTGTGCTATACGTTTATAGCCTATATTTAGAACCAGTCAGACTGTCGTCATCCTATAGCCTGGAGACCATGTTCCTGCTGATCTTCCCTGCTTTCTGAAGCAGGTGGGGCTATATGTGCCTTACTGAGCTGTAGCCTATTAGGCAACTTAAAGAGAGCAGATCGTGAGTTATTCTTATTTTCAATCATATCTCTAACCTTTTGCTCTTGCCCTTTGTGTAGGCTATTAGGAGCATGCTTACAGCTTTTAATACATGTCGCCACTGGGCCATGCACAGTAAAGGCACAGTTTGCACTGAAGCCTTTTAGCGTTTTTATTATACTCAGTTTAGTTGATGTTGATTTTTAAACGGTTTATTTGCATTATGACATAAACATTATGGGTTGGGATATTGCCAGATTTACTATATTAAACATTAATTTGTGTATAATGGGCTACAGAGGCTGCTTCCTGTAAGTAATTGACCATATAAAGTTTCCATCATGGCAAAAAAAAAAAAAAAAGTCCTTATTAGTGATCGACAGATCTTTGCCCCCTGGCTACAGATTTTGAGCAGGGCATGTAATGTGCACTTCGTGCGTCAGAGGGCGCACTCTCGACTTCACATTTCACTGAACGTCTACCCTTTGTGTAAAGAAGACACTGGCCAAATCTACCAAAAGTTTTCCCCTTCGGCGTAATTCTTATTCTGACACGGGAGTGTGCGCAATCGCCAGATCGTAGCACCGCGTGTGCATTGACGCTTTGAACAGCGCGGCAGGGAGTTGTAGCTGCAAAACATCGTACGGGAAACGAAAAGAGGAAGAACCTTTGGGAGAGAACTGGGATTCGCGTGGGGAAATAAGGATTACGCACATTTTGTCGGTTCTTTTAGCGTGCTGTTAAACTGTTAAAACATTACTGCTGACAGTAGACAAATGTGAATATAAAGATCTGTTATCCTAGACAAGTAGACATTCTCCGCGAGTGTTCTGGAGAGTGAAGGATGACACAGGCGCCGTATGAACGCGGTTCTGTGTAAATAAGGATTTAAAAAGTGTTAGAATACAATTAAGTTTAGTTAAGGGCGTTTGGAGTACGAGAAATAGCCGCCTACTTAAATCTACCACAAAACGGACTTGAGGATTTCTTGACATGGCACGGAGTAAGTAGGATATGCTGTTTGTGTTTTATGACTCTGGGATTGAAACAATACACTGATGAAGTCGAAAGGGACAGTTTTTTAAAGCATTAAATGTGCTTTTTTGTCTCAACAATAACCAGAGCGAGACGCCGTTTGGATTCGCCAAACAACTTTTTGAGAATGAAGAAAAGGAAATCCCTGTAGCGCAGATTTTTGCTGGTTGCTCGTTGTCTACTTTAGTGTAACGACTTGTCACGTTTAGTAAGCAATCATCTCAAATATCCTCTGAAATATCGGGAACCATAAGCCAGAGAAGAGCTGACATGAATCTGAGCGCAGATAATGCGTTTCATTATTCAATAACGTTTCATTGCTTGCAAATCCTACACTTTTAAAAAACATTATTCATAAACCTACGTGGAATTTTAAGGAACTTGCTGTTACCGCTGAGTACTACAATAGTCGGAACTGTCAGAAAGGCTTGCGCCCCCAGGAACGCGCTGAAGTCAGTCCCCCTGGACCGACAATCGCATTTATTGTGAATAGCACTCCCGGTCCATCCAGATATGGAGGAATGGAGACAATGTGGACGGTGGTTGATAGACTGCAAGGTCCTACCCCCGAACCACCGGGTCGTGTGGCCCTCGGCGGCCGTCTTCGACCTGGCACAGGCGCTGCGTGACGGGGTTCTGCTGTGCCAGATGTTGCACAATCTTTCTCCAGGATCAGTGGACCTTAAAGAGATTAATTTCAGGCCCCAGATGTCACAGGTGAGTCGGTGTCGGTGCCAGCCTACCCCCCCCACCCCCACCCCCTCCGAAAAACAAACAAACAGCTGATTCATAAATAATAGCCAGCTAACATATATGACGTTTTTCAGATAGAAGATGGTTCGGTTGCTCATATAGCTTACAGACAACGAATTTATCTGAGTCTGAAATCAGGAATATTGTCAATTTCACCGAACAGACTTACATCACCAGGCAGATTGTGTGATTACTGACATGTTCTTCCCGCAGTTATTTCAATATAGTTCTTGTATATCACAAAAACTATACAGATGGTGCGGTTATGATGTTATGAACACATTTCTACAGAACATACAACCAATTGACCATTTGGTTCGTCCTGCCAACCCCTCAAATGAATGGACGGGTAAATCATCCAATAATAGACTCACCTGCCTGGAAATGAAGGAAACATGGGCAACACTGCCACATGAAGCTTTCTATGGCTAAAAATATAGCAGATCGAATAGTTTTACATGTTCTGCTTTATTCTTGTTTGGAGAAACGTATGATGTGGCTTGCTGCTAGGCCTACCATATAATAAGTGGTGAAAAAAATGCGTGTGCATGTGCAACTAATCGTCTGTCTCGTGTCTGTGTTGTTGCTGATGCTATTTGCTGTTACTGTCTTGTGTATTTGTGTTGCTACACGGGTGGGGTGTGTGTTGGGGGGGGGGGGGGGGGGGGGG
>JAODUK010079287.1:0-15617 GCA_027564635.1 Typhlichthys eigenmanni | reverse complement strand
GGCAAACAGGCTCAATATACAAGGTAAACACATGAAGTGACGAGACTAGCACAGGACTGGGAACACGAAACATTACATGAGCGTGTGGCTGCTAGCAAAGCAGATGTTGGGTTGCGTGAGGTTAAGCATATACTGTATACAGGATACATTGTTGGTCTCATGATTATTCCTCATTCCAATACAGTATCTATCTCATAGCTATTGATTCCTCCATGTGTGCTCTGTGCCTGAAAATCGTTCCTGGTCAGGGTGCTATCATGAATACCTTTCTATTATAAGCTATACAGTGCACACCAGTTCCATTCTGTCACAGTTCACAACTATTTGGGTTGTCCTTGTTTTGGAATAAATATTATTGCTGAGGTTCACAGTACCAGGGAATCTGACCGCTTCTCTAGCCACCTGTTGCCATATCATATCATATATACATTTCAATGCCCTCTGCTGCATGGCCATATTTAAAAAATACTAGTTTTTAACCCTACAATTGTGCTGCGCCCTCTCGTTAAGTATCTGCATGCACATTTGTAATTGTAATTGTTAGCAGGAGCATAAGAGTATCGTTTACTCTGTGATCATTTAAAAAAGTTAAATACATGTGACAGTGATTTCCCTGTGAGGCAGCAGTGAATCAGGTTTGCTGCAATGTTAATAACAATGGGTGACAAACATCTTCTGTTTTTATTTCCCTTTCACAATCCGGCTAAACGTACTGTACGGTGTAGTTGAAGAGATTCCTTATATTTTGTTTATGTAAATATCATTTATAATAATATTTATACAATTTTACAATAATTCATTATTGTAAAATGTGTCCTTAAGGGATCCAAAAGGATATTTCGAACATAATTTGATCATGTGTAAAAAATTAAAAAGTGCAACTGCAAGTGAAATGAAATGTTCACCTCTGAAGAGATCAAACTTGCAACTGACATTCGAAATTGGAATGATACAGTAGGCCTTAAGGTAGCGTGTTCAGAGTGAGCTGACATTCACATTCCACTGTAGCACACAAGGGACAGTCCCTTCCAAGGTGTCCACACGCTAATTCATGACTCACAACCATTTGGGGGTTCTACAAAACGAGCATATTTTCTTCAGCAACACAACATCTCAGTGGGTATTAGCTTGTTTATGCTATGGACATTTTCCAAAGGCTTAATAAGAGAACAAGAGCCATCTTTTCATATTTCGTTAAACCAAAATATTCTGTATGGGAAATGTTTGCAAGAGGTTCCAGGCCCTTTGCTCATACAATATACTGTAGCAATATTGTGCCCATGTGAACCTCAATCTGGTTTTGCCTTGATATATGATGATGACGCAATTAAGACGTTCAACAGCAGTGTAATAAGAGGAGAATAAGCAACCTTTGTTGCAGGAAGTGTGCTTAATCTTTTCTTATTTTTTATAAATATTCACTACTACTATCTTAGCAAGGAGCATGACAAGTCTTTTCTGCATGAGCATCACATCATCGTAACCTTCAAAGCTGTGAATTGACATTTTGATTTGATTTGATTTTTGTAGTTTCCCCATCAAAAAAACATCACAGTGACTAAACGTGCACAGGGTGGTAGGTTAATATGACATTGTTAAAGAAATTGAAACCTGAATCAGACAATTCCAAAAACGCTACTATAAATTCACAGGTCGCTTAGGTTATTGAGTATTATAGATGCCTTATCATTCTCCATGAGAAATATGCACAAAACTCAAAGGACACACACATAGTAATTCCATTCATCCTCTCACTGGCACTGGAACATTCATCAAATGACCATGTTAGGAATAGTCACTCATCCACTCAGAGACATTTACAATACCAGTGGAGTCCACAGTATACGTTTGAGACCTCTGTCACACTTTGTTCAGATGCATGATCCACCCTGGTTATTCCATTGCAAACGTATTCATTTTATGTCCTGGCTGAACTAGGATGCCAGATTGATGGCAGCGTGATCCCCATAGCCACAATATGTTGGACAATTACATTTTACAAGGTTATAGGAGTCTTTCTATGAAGTGCTACTGAGAACTAATACTCTACATGAGTGAGACACGTTGCATAGAAAGATTAATTAGTCATTAATTAATAATTTACAACAACATGACATTCATTGCAGGTGGCCTGTAAAGCCTATCATGGAAATGTCACTGCCATGTCTCCATTCCTCAGAGACTCTAATCCCATCGCCACACATTTCACAGAGCTGACCGCTGACCCCCGTGGAAGTGTTCTGCCAGGGGTGAGGAATAGTCACGAGGAGGGGAAGAGAAAGAGAGAGAGAGAGAGAGATTTCCCCCAGCCATTGACTTTCTTCCAGCTGCATGTGGGATTCCCCTGTGCTCCTCCCTGACTGATGTGCTGAGAATTAAGCCCGTTGCACACTGCACGCAGAGCTGTCCCATGTTAGCCACAAGTCTTTGCACACTGCAAGCAAGGTGGACGCTGCTCACTGAGCTGAGGTGGAGCCAGCACCTTTATTTTTCTGCCTCACCTTGCATCTTTGAAGTGCTTTTACATAAAAGTAGGTTAAACAATGCAAATAGTAGTTTAAAAGATTATAGTTTGCTTGTTTCCTAGATCCACCCCCATGCCAACCATTTCCTCGATCAGACAGTTTTTAAAGGTCCAATTTATATACTTTGTTGCTCGCTTGATGTCGTCATAATATTTTTTACTGTCCTACAACATGCATAATATTATGACAAGAGGCCTACAACTGCACGATCATTGCAGTGCAATGAGTATCATGACCAATTTACAAAGAGAGTCCTGATGGGCATGTGGATAATATCCGCGGGCAGTGTGCAAAACATAGCGGAGAAACGCTATGCGCTTCAGCTCCGGATCAGATCCACGTGCACTGGATTTGCAATCCTGTCCCACCCCACTCCCACAAAAATATTCCAGGCCCGTCCCATGACTTCTCTTCCAAAACAATTCTTGTCCCGTCCCAATCCCAGACAAATTGATTCCCATTTCACTGGTATCCCGTGTTAATCCCGTGACCCAAGGGAATCCCAATAAAATGTCAGGCCTTAGCGTGCACTGTGCAACGGGCTAAGATTCCTCACTAGGGTAACACCCCACAGACTGCTTACCAGGCCAGGACAGAAGCCTCCCGCTAGGGTGTCTGACACACATGACTGCTGCTTCCCTGATAGCTGGAGCCCTGTGGTTTGTAGAAGTTTGCTGAGTGTTGCTTTAATTTGAACTGTTTATTATATACAAATCGATGTCATGAGCACTATTTAGATAACTAAAATAAACAATACGTTTATGCCAACTTATTCTCTATTTGCCAATCATGTTTTTCTTTGCTTCAGTGCATTTCTCATTAAGGAAAAGTGTTTAAAGTTGGCCACTCCGTTATAATGAGGACAAATGCTTGCCACGTCATAGAGTGAAAGTATTGTTTTGCCTCACTGCTCTGCTAACCTGACATGCCAGATGGTTTGTTACACAGGACAGTCTGTGAAGCCACCCGTTGAGTTGAAACATTTGGCATGCATTTTCCAAAAATTCATGGTAGGTGATTGGATGAGCCATCTGTTTATCACCATCTATCAGGTGTTAACGTCACACCTAAGCCACGCCCATAGCTGTCAACACGACACTGATTGGACCGAAGCACATGCGCTCGAGGCTTGTCCCGACTGATTCTCACGGAGAAGTCAAACTGGAGCTCGCGAGCTCAGGTGCAGCCGTCTTTGCTCCGTGTAATGCCACCTCTTCAACAAAACACCGCTAGCATTTGTAAATTAAGTTTGTTTGTGTGAATGCAATTTCATGACACAAGCTGCACATTGTATTGGCAGTAACAAAGTGTTAGAATGTTGAGTTGTGCCTACCTTATTCAATTACCTAAATCCCTCATGATGTGATTAACCATTTTCTCCCAACATGACAAGATGACAACCTGCAGGTTTACATGCCATTAAAGTATGAACATGGTCTTACAATAGATGTAGTATAGTCTAAGTTAATGTAATCTACATACTTACTGACTGTATCATAGGGACTTGTTATTAAATGCTAATACAGGCTTTTCGTGTATCAACAGACGTCCGCTCTTCACCAACAGAGAACGGATGAATCTTTGATGTAGTGTTACAATGCAAAATGATCTCATTATGCATAGAAGCATAGCAAAGGTTATGTTTCTCATTCTCTGCCTGTATGCCATATACAGTATATCTTGCCTCGCATGCATTCAGAGCTACGGTATAGTCTCACTGTAAAGGGATACTCAACTCTTGTTTACAGCATTACCATTTTTCACTAAGACAAGAAGATGTGCGAGGCAGACAAAGAATGTATATCAATCCTAATTTGAGGAGTGTGAGATTGTTTTAGTTCAAATTCAATTTGTTGCAAATGTAGACAGAAATATGTTTTCTTGTCAATTCATGTTGACATTCAAATTGGTTAGATCTTTTAAAAGGTTTAACTGCAACAATAGTGAAAGGAGAGAAATAGGTAATGTCTCTTTTCATTTCATTGTGATGCATCTCTTACCTTTGACATGAGAGCTTCTGGGGTTTCACAACTATATCAACAACAGCATTGTCCATTTTTGGGGGGTTATACATAATACACATTACACATAAAAAGGCTAACCAACATTGAAACCATCCATTAAAATATTCACCTGCAACTGGTTTGTGTGTTTGAATGTTTGTTTGCCCAGCAGGGGGGGAATAGGGCTGATAATTTCAGCTGATGTTAGTTGCCCTTACAGTATATTTTTTAGATTTGAGATATTTAGCCAGTTTCACAATTTCAGAAACATATTTCTCCATCATTTATAATTTGGTGTGGGCTGTAAGAACACCTAAAGAACAGATGTACTATGTGTTTAGCATAACTTAGTCACGGCCACCTACACACAGTAAATAATAAAAAAAGGATACTCAGTTTTTTTGCTATGTAAATTTGAGACATGCAATCTCAGATTGCTGGAGAAGCAGTAGATAAACATTATAAAGTTTGTGAGGTTCCCTGCTCTACTTTATAGCGAAAATTCAATTTCAAGAACAAAAGCAAGGCTTGAACAAAAGTTAGGTGTGACTGTACAGTAACAGATTGTACGACTACGCATAACAGGGACGTCAAGTTATGAGTGTTGGTGGCTTTACACGTGTGACTGGATATCCCAGCTACTTCTCACCACTGTCCTCAACCGACCACTGGGTCTCTCCTCTACCGCTGTGGGTTTGTCAGCCTACAAGCGTTTATGGACATAATGTGAGAAAATTGGGTCTCGCTCCAGGGAACGAGTATCTTCCACCTCACAAGGAGTGACGTTCAGCACAGAAGCTAAAGGTATACTGCCTGGTCGCATTAGCTTGGGCAGCTGTACGCCCCTGTCATGATACCCCACACGCAGGTCCTCAGAAACACCTTGCACTGGATGGGTATATTGGAGCTATGTTGTAATGCAGGTCAACTATCAATAGTGCCAGTGGCCAGCATAGACTGCAGCAAGAGGCTGTATCTCATAGCTCACTTTTTCAAATCTGCATGACCGATAGGCTTCACCTTTGATGCAATGTGATCAAAGGGCATATAGCAATTAGCTTCCCCTTTCTGCAGTGCTTGGGCAGTGAGATTTAATGTCTCCAGGACATGCAGATAACCGCTCCCTCCACTCCCCGCCCTCAACACCGGGAGTTCACAGACGGGCGCCCCACCAATAGCTCTCTCTGTATTAGACTTCAGTTTCTCAGCCTTGGCTGGTCGTCTTGTGGGACCAACCAGGCTTCTCCCTCCCCCATGAGTCTTTGTAGATAAGCACATAATTATTGACTGCGCCGGCAGCCTTTATTAGACTATTTACTTCCATGTCACTCAAGTAAGTCTGTATGACCTTTTATTTGGCGGGCTCGGCTTAAACTGCTCTACTGTAGCACCGTACACAGCTGTTGTTAACCAGCAGTATTTAGTCTGCAAGGACTAGCCATCTAAAGCTATAGTTCTTGTTGACGTGCTCACGCTCAGATACCTCTGTCCGTGTTTTACCCTTGTTGTCTTGCACTTTACTTAATATGTTGCCTATTGCGCAATGCAACAGACATTTTCATGCAATTACACTAACACATTGTTTGAAATCATATTATCTCCACGATTGTCACAGCACTTATTTAAAGAGGTTGATTTGTGTGGAGCAATTCACTGAGTTTATGTACAGCATGGTTTCAATACTGAAAGTATTATTGCCTGTGTTGAAAGTGGAAATCCTAGGACATGGCGATACAGCGTTACACATCAAATAATCACATTGGTACAACTGACATAGTTTGCTTGCTTGCGTGCATGTACAGTACAGTAGCAAGTGTAACTGAGCAGCTATAGAGTACAAAGTCATCGCTGGCTGTGTGAATGCAGAGTAAGGCTTGGGGATCCAGCTCACATGTCACATGATTCTAGCCAGCACCGCCTGTCTAACGTCATCATAACGGTCAGAGCGCGTTGACATCCAATATGTCTTATGGCCTCTTGCTGTCAGATCTTCCTGTATAAGCATTACCCAGTCGTCCTTTGGCCAGTGTCACTGCAATCCCTTTCTAACATCTACAAGAAAGAATCAGACCTCTCAGGATGGAATTATGGCACTCAAGACCGACATCTATGGATGTCAAAGGTTTTGGTGGCTCATCCTACTGCTTCCAATCTCCGCTCAGTACTGCCCCTCCTTCCAACTCTTCCATGCGCAGTCTGTTCCCTCCCCCAGCTGGCATTATCCCCCTTTGCTTTCTCATCTGTATCAATGGATAATGAACAAAGGCTGGCATTTTATAGCATCCTACATCTGCAGTCTGCTCTCTTCAAAATACTCAAATGCCACCATTTAGGCTTACTGTATATGCAACCTGCCTGCTAGCCTGCCTTCGAGGCTTCAGTTTAATTTCACCGTGAGAATCAGTCTGGAAAGCCTCGGAATCATTTTGAATGTGTCCGAGTAGCAACTGAACTATCCAATCAGCATCGTGTTTATAGCTATAAGGGTGTGGTTTAGGTGTGTCGACCATGGTGCAGACAGCGAAAGCGTCCAGATGGTTCATTCAATCAACTAAGTATTTTTTTGAAAGTACAGCCATTCACATATAACAATGACAACAATTCTTCTGGCCTGTCATGTTACCTGCCTCCAGCTACTTGCTTAAAATTGGCCTTTTCCACCACTCTTCTGACTTCATGGGACTATGGGAAAACACCAAATATGCAAGAAAGCTCAGCAGCTTCTCAAGTTGCGGCATATATCGACTGTGTGTGCAGGAGACTATGCAGTGAACTAGCTAAAACTAATTTAGTTTGGGTTGATGTAGATGTATCTCCCGTATGATGACAATGTCTCTAGGTGACCTGACGGTCATGGTTATCACAGGCAGTAGGTTATTTTTTGTTACAGTAGTAGGATTACAATACACGAAACACAGTTTGTTGTTGAAGTACACAGTGCTGAAAGTCTTACAGTATGTATGGTCACCACAGTATGCCGAATAATGTATGATGTCAGTACTAACTTCTCACTGTCCTGTACTCCATGTGCCAAACTCTATTCCACTCTCAGTATAGAAATTAAAGCTATTGTAACAAACAATAATTATAATAGAGTCAAATGTAATATAGAATATATTATTGGACTGTATCTGTAATTTTACCATCTACTGATTTCTTGAGGGAATAAGAGAGTGACATAAATAGAGTGTGTGAATCCATGGTCATGACAGATAAATCATATTTATTAACCAAATGTAATTAAGCAAATGCAAACGTTTGCAGATTGCTTTTGAGCCCATGCATGATTCCATCGTTCTAACTTGCTTTTCAATATTTCACAATCGTGAATTAATATCAGCAAGCTTCTGCAGGAATACAAAAGCTTCTGGCTACTACAGTAGATACTGAGAAGCCACATTTCTGTGTAGGCAACTCTCATACTTGGTTGGTTGTCTCCAAGCTAATGAAAATGCAAAGGATACAGAGAAGCCCCTGAGCATAAACACAATGTGCATAATAGGCACAGTCTTCAAAGTGCTTCAAAGACCCTTTCCATGGCTGGAAAGGGTTCTACCATTTGATTCACACAACTACAAAGACACTGTTGTTAAACAATCATCTACATTGGCACAGGCTACAGTATCTAGTGTACTTTCTGGGCCTCAGGGCCTCTGAGCTGATTCACCGTTACTCTAAAATGGGCAACAACTAAACCTACTGTTTAACTAAAACTAACTTTAAGGCACATAGAGTGGCCTGGCGTAAAAATTATTGAGCAGCAAGTGAATGAGATAAGATCATTTTTTTACCCCGGTAAACTTAAAGAGCTCCTTTGATGTTTATGATATTTATCTCAGATTTCAGAAGACAAAATATATTTAGTTGACGACACGATTAAAGAGAGACTGGGTGGGTGGGTGACGAAGCAAGAATGATGAAACAAGTCTGAATGTTCGCGTAGCATCTAAACATCACATTCTGTAACACTGACGAGGACGTTTGTCTATACACCATGGTTCATTAGAGCAGTGTGCCTGTCAATTCCTCAGAGAAGCAACTGTCTGGGTTGAACACATGGAGAAGAGTTACTGGTATCTCTAACTAGCAGGCCAGGCCTGGATCCCTGTCAAATCCATATATAGTGAGCAGCGTGCTAATGACAGTGGTGGTAGAATATTTAAGGAAATACTGTAATTAAATGTACTTTTTACATTGGTTTTGAACAACTTTTGTGTCTGATATACTTTGTAGGTAGGTTTCTTTGTTTGTGTAGATTGTCGTGTTATCGAAATAGCAGATACCCTTTTGCCCTGTGACCCATAAACAGTGCTACAGTAGCTATAGCTAGTTTAGCAGTGGAGCCAGTGGCAAGCATTTTTTTTTTACCTTGCCTGCTCTACAGTACTTTCAGCAAACTGATGGGATGACCTTTTCATTTTCTTTTGGCAGGACTGTTTAACCAACTGGTATTTAACTGCCACTGCGGTTGCACTGGATATTACATAGTCGTGCAGTGAATGTGTTTTGATTGTTGGAAATGTCTAAAGACTTAAATGCAGAAATGTAAAAAATTAAACTTTAATGGATGAGTAATGAGTCCAGCGAGGATCTTGTTGTCAAGTGCATTTTCTAGTGTACGAGAGAGAGTAAAAGAAAATTCGACCTCAAGGCATTTTAACTAACTGCCACTGTATCAAGTATAATGTAGCCCATGTGTACTAATATCAAGGAACTTAAATTGCAAGTCTGTCAAGTTATTCAGTTGCAGTGAAGCAAGAAATTGTTCACTTGAGTATGCAAATGCTCCATGTGATTCCTTGCTTGCTTGCTGTAGGCTACTACAGCATTAACAGAAAATACTTTAATACGCAACTCTGTCACCAACTGGAAGGTTAAATGGAAGTAATTAGATGGTAGTCTGAGAAGCACTTGGGTTACTCAAGAAATATGCTTGTATCCACCTTATTTTTCAAGATAATCTGGGCCTCTGAATTTCCAGTATTAAAAAATATCTCCTTCTCCCTCTCTATCATTTTTAATTAGACACTTACTGTTAACTTGTAGTAAAATTCTATGTAATAATACATAATATAAAAGTCATGCTCTACTTCTGTCATTTAAATAACATGGATCAAGGTCTTCTACAACTGTATTAAAGGGTCAGTCATTCTCAATAATCAAGATCCAAATCCCCTTGCCTGTTTAGAAAATACTTTATCTCTCTGGTTGGTTGCATTCAGTTTGTTCATCTTAGACATTTAAAATAACAGTCTTGTCCTGTTGTTTTGTGGCGTTCTTATAGAGCCCTTTCTATTTCTCATTTACCTTCTCTCGCCATATCATCAGGAAATCTGGCATTTAGATTCACTGTTACACTGACAACAGCTCTACCTGGCTAATATACTCATCTATCCTCCTCACTCTCTTTACATTATTGTTTGAAACTGTATTGGAGAAATGTTTTAATTGTGTATTTTGTAAAATGTCTTTGAGTGCTTTTTAAAAAAAGGTAAATAAAATGTTTCATTATTATTACTATACTATTATTATTATTATTTATTATTTATAAAACAAAATCAACTATCCCTTCAATGCCATAGCAACATGTTGTTGTGTGTGGTATGGCTGCACCACTATGTGTTTCAATTTAATGATCCAGGGCTGTGTAGAAGTACCAGATATTATTTTCAGAATGCACAGAGAACGATAAGAAAGCGGACTGCAAGGAGATGTTTGGTGAATTTGGCAAAACGTGTATTAACTTGCAAATATGCTCACTATACTTTTAATTAACCTCAACTGTCCCTGTTTTTACTGTAAGCAACTTGACAGTAGAGCAATGATTTGTTCTTAGTGTTAGAAAGGCATAAGGTAAGGTAAGGTATGGCAACTTCTATAAAACAATAATAATATTAATAGTTTAAGACCAGAAATAAAACAGCACTAAATTATATATAATAGTATAGATAAATGAATAAATAAACAAAATGTGACCATACTGTCACGAAATGAGTGGGGGTGGCAGAAACCAAACGCAGGTTGGAGATATATGAACATGTATTTTAATTAGAACAAAAGATAGCACTCACCACAACAGCAAATAATAACCGACCGAGACAGGGAGAAACACAGGGCTATATATACACACTCTACCTAATTAGGGGAATGGGCACCAGGTGTGTGTAATGACAAGACAAAAGAGTGAAGGGAAACCCCAGGAAGTATGGCAGGGCCATCAAGCCATGACACATACTCAATATGTATGAACCACATTTCATGCATTTACACCTAAATATACATTATTATAGATTATAGACTCATACGATTCACTACCAAGCATCCGTGGGCCCGCTTGGCATGTATTACAGTGGCCTTTGAAAGCCAGACAATTAGTTTACATGTGGAAGGCAATTTTACATTAACCCTTATTTATTTCATGTTTTCTTCTCTTCTTTATGCAACTCATCATGTTTTCTTTTCTTTTTATTTTCAATATGTGCTTTGGGGTGGGTCCAAGTGCTTATTATGGCATGCTCAACAAAATATGAAACATTGAGTTCACGGGAGTGACCTTGAAGTCAAAAGTGTTTTTCTTGTGCCTTCTACAGTAGTTATGATTTGTATTACTTGGAAAACACAGTACCGTACTACTTCCTACATGGAAAAACCTACAGTACTCTCTCCTACTGCCAGCAACAAGAATATATCAGATCCAGTGATACACTGAGAACACTTTACTGAACTTAAATTTCTGCTTAAATGCGCATATTTTAGTGAGCTGCTTCAGCACTTTAATACGTGTGCAAATTAAGCTGCTACTGCTCATATTCGAACAGGATTAATCAAGATTTCAGGAGGCTTTAATGTAGACTAGCCATCATATCCTTTGAATACAGTAGATGTTTGTATGTGTGTGTGTTGCAAAAATGTATAATTTTGTTAGCTTATTTCTTCCTTACTATAATTTTTTCATTATAAAATGATTTATCATTATTTTTCATTCTTGTATTAAATTGTCTAATTTTAATCCATAGCAGAATAGGCAGCCAGCAAGCTGTATAATCACAGAAGGAATTAGATTTTTTTTTAAAGGAAGGAAAGAACGTAAAAAGGTCCATCTTTTCAATGGCTCGAGAACAGTTTAGTCTGTTTTGTGAAATGAGTTGTGTTTTATGTATTTCCATGGGGATTGAAAGCAACACATTATATAATTTTGCTCATGTTAAGCATGCTTACACTAGATATGCAGATAACCTGGCTAATACATTACAAAAGCACACTACTACTTTAATGGCGCAGGCAAAATATCTGAACAGGTCTTCTAGCAATGACGTGAAGGTCAGTGGTAATACAGCTTCACTCCATGATCATATCTTTCCATATGATATTCAAGATAAATTGAAGGTAATATTCAGGAAATGCGTGTTGCCCACATAAAAGTCTTTAAAATTATCCAGATTAACTTTGGTTTACTCCAGCTTCTATTTTTTTCTCAAGCCATTTTTATGACAGATTTACATGAATGTGCGTGCCAGGAAGCCATCATTACATTTAGATATTTTATCACCCTTGTTAATCTTGGCTGCCAAATCTAATCGAGTGAATACACTCTGAAGTCTGCATGCTCATTTGACAATAAATGAACCAATCAACAGTATTTCTTTGTACCTATGCAGTGCTATATAGTAGGTATAGCACATTTCACATAGTAATAACCATAACACAGGAACAAAATATATACCTAGAATACAACATAACCTGTATTTTGCATGAATGGAACATGGGCATTTCTACCTTGTCTGTGGCATCCATTAACAGTATAGTAGTAAAGACAAAGTTGACAGCAATGTCTAGGTGATAATGTCAAACCACTTAGCAAAACACATACAGTACAGTACTTCCAGAGAAATGTCTTAGAAAAGGTTTACTTTAAATGCTGCTGTTTGGCTTCCTTGCACAAGGTGAACATTGTGCTCTAGTTTAATTTCACACTCAGAAGCTGAAAATAGTACGGCACACTGCAAATATCGGCACTTTACAGTACTTGTGTGGCATTATGAAAACCTTCGAAAAAGGAAACTATTAGAAGATACACACAAGATATATAGCATGTGGCTGGTTCATGAGAGGCAGTTTAAGTAATATTCTCACACCATATGCTTGAAATGGCTGCTGCTGTGAAACGTACACTCTCAATGTAAAATATAATGTACATTATTTATTCATCCTCAGAGCAAACGGCACATTGAGGAAGTGTAAGTAATGTCAGAATTATAATTTAACACATACGGGGAAATATTATATTTGAATTGGATGTTATATCTGAGCTAATATCTACAAAACAGGAAAATGAGTTGTGCAATGGTACAGTATATGTTCAATGGCAACATAAAAAAGGCCATATCTGCCAGGAAGAGGCTAGTA
The DNA here is from genome assembly GCA_027564635.1 of Typhlichthys eigenmanni. Lineage (NCBI taxonomy): Eukaryota > Metazoa > Chordata > Actinopteri > Percopsiformes > Amblyopsidae > Typhlichthys > Typhlichthys eigenmanni. Next base: position 2,683 of record JAODUK010079287.1, on the reverse strand, counting down.
TCTGAAAAAGCAGTGGGATGTGTGGACGGTGAGGTGAAATGAATCCATTATTATCCCCAGTGGTTCTATGTGACAGGTTATTAATCAGCAGAACATGCTTCACTTGCTTATTAGATAAGCATGAGGTTGGAGTCTCTTCTAATCAGTACACCTCCAGTATAGTGCCAGCGCCACGGTAACAACCTGATCCTGCAGAAAAAGATATTGTATGTATGCTGTCATTGGCCTCTGGAGAGCACACTTAAAGAATAGTTGGTTTAAGCATTAGTTCAAAGCAGATCATGCATTTTATCAACACAACTTGTAGCACACATATTGGAATTATAAAGTAAGTTTAATCTGCATAAAAGTAACCAATTAATTACAAGGTTTTAAAGTTTGTGTAGATTTATCCATTGAGGTGAAGCGCCAAAGGAACTATTTTCTTGAAACATAAACCACATCACATTCTGTGAACCGCTATTATTTTTCAGAATTAATTACTTATTGGAAAATCCATGGGGGCTCAGGTTATACTGCATCTTGAGAAGGCCAATCACAATATAGCCTACATAAAATATAATAATTTTTAATAAGAAATCACCATACATTTATTTTAATTAACATGAAAATGTTTGGTATGACACAAACAGCAAGCTGATCTATGAGCAATGCTGACAAAATCCTATATTACATTCTTAGGAATTATATGACCATGATTTAGGCCTAAATTAAAAAACTTCAATTGAGTTGAGTTCTATAGCAAATCATAACCTACAGTAAAGAGATACTTAATCTAATCACTGCGTGCGTGCGTGCGTGCGTATGTGCGTGTGCACATGTTTCTAACAGCCTGTAACTGTCAGCCGAAATGAGCAATGAACATTATTAATAAATTAGCTATGAAATCTATTTTGGGTGACATGTAAATCTAAAGTTTAATTAATATACAGGAGACGAAAAACATCATTGGTTGTTTGGCTGATTGATATTTTCATATCTCTTCCAACATGTGTCACCTCAGCTGATAATTGTTTGCTATGTAATTGTACACATTGTTCATTTCACTGCTGTGTCCTTTTTTAGGAAAGACATAGATGCTGACTTTGTGAGTTCATCATTTTAGATAAGCAGTAAGGCCATCATTTAACTTTTCTATGTATTTTCTTGCAAATAAAAACGTTATTTGACCATCTCTGACCAAGTTCTCTGTGGCCTTATTGGGATGTTTAGCCTTCAAATTCCCACCGATCTCTATGCTACTAAACAATATTAAATAACCTACACCAGCACCACAGCTCATACTAATTTCATAGGAATACAACATTGCAGTATTTAAGTGTATACGGTACTCTAACCCTGCACTTACACCGCCAGCGATTTTGTAGCCGTCGCCGGTGGGCGTGTTTGCTCTGTCGCTGGTGAGTGTGTCTGCCCTGTCACTCAAAGGAGGTACGTTAGTGTGTCTGCCTTGCTACATGCGCAGCGTGAGCTAAACAAACTCATGAACAAACAACGGAAATTGTAAATTAACCTTTTAATATACAGTATGTCCCTGTAAATGAACAAGCACACATTTTCTCCTCCATTTTCGATCGTCAAGAAGAGGGAGGGGCAACGCCCGCACAACTACTCTGATTGTTAGTCGCAACACAGCGTCACTGAAAATTTGAATAAAGTTCGATGTTGGTCAACTTTACAAGTCGCCGGCCGCTTTGACGCTCACTCTCGCCTATAGTCACCCCGCGCTCATTGAAATGAATGATCTGTCACTTTGTAGCTGACTAGCTGGCGGTGCAGGGTAAGAAGCAACACAGTCACAGTCACCGATTCCACTGTTCCAAATCAAAGGTCAGGTTGAACTGACATTGCACTGCACACATCAAAGAAGTACGTTGCGACAGAAACTGAATGGCATGGCAGTGATGGCAGCATCTGGTGTGCTATAAGGAAGGCCACTATGTTGTTTATTACATGTCTGCCCTTGAGGTCATCCACACAGAAAGAATTTTCTGTAACACGTATAGTAGGAATAGATTAACGCAGTATCTCACATTGAATCCAGTTCAAGCTAAAAGCTAAAAAAACATATAGAGTTATTATACAATCAGCGCTACAAAATGCTAACTCTCCCTTACAAAAAAGTAATGTATAAACTTAAAGTGCAACTGCACCATAAAACATGTTTTTGAGCTGTAAACTAAAGAATAGGATTGAACTGTTATGAGACACATCACTGCTGGTGTTATTATTGACAACATTTTTAAAAAATCAGAATTTTATCTGCACGTCGTATCTGTAAAACAAATCACCCCAGGACCTGGCTGGTTTTCAACTACACTTAGTGTGCTCATACGTCATTAAAATCAAATTAAAATGTTAACATTAATGCTCTCAGCCCCTCCCCTCCCCTTACTCAGCTCCTTGACACATTTTTTAAACTTGTGTAGTGGGTGGAATCAGGCTCAGAGCTGGGGTGCAGTTACACTAAATAGACAACGTAAACTTGAATACCTCAAATTTGTATGTTTTTCATGTAAACCTTTCTGTAGTAATGACCAGTGTTGGGCAAGCTACATTGAAAATGTAGTGAGCTAAGCTACCAGTTACTCTACGTTAAATGAAGTTTAACTACACTGAAGCTACCCCAAAAGAAATGTAGCAAACTAAGCTACATGTAACACGGCAAAAGTAGTTCACTACA
>JAODUK010079276.1:2882-13189 GCA_027564635.1 Typhlichthys eigenmanni | reverse complement strand
TGTTTACTATCAGCACTATTGGAACAGTTATTACTCTACTGTTTACTATATGTACTATTGGAACAGTTATTACTCTACTGTTTACTGTCTGTACTATTGGAACAGTTATTACTCTCTATAAATCGACAAACCACAAGATACGTCAAGTCAAGTCAAGTTGATTTATTTAGCCGTTAACCACATTGCAGTTTCAAAGGGCTTTCCAAGCCACGAACAACACTTCCTTAACCTGCTCCTACCCTCGGGCAGACCAACCTCTGCAAAACCACACGGGCAAAAAAGGGAATGCAGGAAAATATCCACCCTCCCAGGACGCAATAGGTGTTAGGGAAACACAAATGATCATTTGTATATTGAATGATCTGTAAATTGTCTGTATATTAACAAGTTGATGTAGAAATTATGTGTTGATGTGTGTTCAGATTCTGTAATAAAGTGCTAATCTGTTTCTATACGAGTTGAGTTGAGTTCTACAAGCAGGCAGACAGACAGCCAGACAGACATACATAATGTTCATTGACAGACAGACAGGCAGACAGGCAATATGCCAGACAGACAGACAGACAAGATGACAGACAGGCAGACAGACAGACAGGCTAACCTTCTGTCCAGGTAAGCCGTTGTGGCCCTGGTGTCCTTTAAAACCCTGAAAATAAAACAACAGTTAGGCTGAAAGAGAGACATACAGTAGGAATAGAAGAGAGAGAGAGAGGGAGGGAGAGGTCAAACTGGGTCACACAGGGGTCGAAGGTCATACTCACTGGGATTCCTCGAGGCCCCGGTGGTCCAACTGGTCCAGGCTCACCCTGACACCACACACACACACACACATCAGTGGTGTCAGTCTGTGTACATACGTGTGTGTGTGCGTGCGTGCGTGCGTGTGTGTGTTCCTACCCGTACACCAGTTTTCCCATCCTTTCCATCCAAGCCTTCAATTCCAGGGGGTCCCTGTCAGATCACCATGTTAACACACATACAGGTGTTATAATCCACACCATAATCACCATGGTAACAGAGAACATGCGCTCACCATCAGTCCTGGGGAGCCAGGGCTGCCTTGGGCTCCTGGGGGTCCCTGAGAACCGGGAGGCCCGTCGTTGCCCTGGAGACACACACACCCACCCATGTCAATCATGTTTGGAGGTTACATGCTGTTTGTATCTACTACGAATAGAGTCCCGCCCACTAAAGGCCGCCGCCCACTGGCGGCGTCGTTCGCCGGTGCGTCAAGGAACGCAATGTTCGAAAGGTAACGTCAACAGGAGGAGCTGAGGAACCTGCAGATGTCCAGTGCACCAGTGCGTCCAGATGACCGGCGGCCTTGAGGTTGAACTCGGGCCTATCAGGGAAAGTCAGGGTTGACTAACTGTGCCTGCCTAAACTGGTGTTAAATGGTATGACTGTGATGAAGATGTTGGTTTGGTGAGTCGGTGTTAACTTCGTTTGAGTTTGTGCACGTTCACATAAAACGGGCGTGGTCGGCAACACAAGCCAAGCCAATCCCCCCCTGTGTTTGCATATTGAAACTATGCATTTTTATTGTTATAAAGCAAGCTATTGCTAGTTACCTTAGAACGCATGAACGCAAAAATGTGATCTTAGAACGCTTAATGTCCGGGGAACCCACCAAATGCGTACAGTAGTCTTTCTTGCGTGCAAACTATAAATAGGCCTACTGTACCTTACAGTACTCTATTCATATATGATTTCACAAATGGCCCGATTCTTCCCATCGCGGGGGTGGACAAGGAACGTAAATATACTTTTTATTTATGCTTTATGATTTATTAGCTTTATTAGCTAACATCATAAAGCCAATTTTAATAGTTAAATTAGATTTGATTTAGGAAAATATTATCGGTCATGGGACATTAAACGGCGTGTATGCTCCTATCCTGAACTCCTATACAGAACTGATAATGTTTAAGGTGTATTTTAATATTCAGAAATGCTGCGTTGCTGTGCTATTGTCATCTAAAATAATCAATTTGCGGTATAGGCCTAATGTTTTGACCAAGCAGCGCACAACTCCACAGAACACCAGGCGTTTTCTTGACATTGTGAGCGGAGGTGCAGAGCTGTTTATTATGGTATATTTCAGCTACCATACGTCTCTGACCTTCTCAGCCTTGGGTCCTGGAGAGCCTTCTCTGCCCGGCTTCCCAGCAGGCCCTGGGGGGCCCTGTGCACGCACACACACATTAACACATGTGCACACACACACACACACACACACACACACACACACACACATTATCACGGACACACACACATTAAAAACATTAAGACACACTCGTATATTAACACAGAAACACACACACACACACACAAACATACATAAACATATTAACACAGACAGACACACATATATAAATCGTTCACTGATATTAACACAGACACACACGTGCACACATACAGTATATTTACACACTCAAACATATTAACACGTTTTTTAACCGTATATATAGTTAGGTGATATTAACACACACACACACACCATGGGTCCTGGGAATCCTGTCTGTCCTTGGAAGCCCTGGAGAGAGAGAGAGAGAGAGAGAGCGAGAGAGAGAGAGAGAGAGAGTGAGAGTGAGAGTGAGAGAGAGAGAGAGAGAGCGAGAGAGAGAGTGAGAGAGAGAGAGAGAGAGAGGGAGAGAGAGAGAGAGAGAGAGAGAGAGAGTCAGGCACACAAACACACAGCCTGAGATGGAAAACACTGCGACCTGTTGTCAGAGCAACCAGGGTGTATCTTTCTCACCTGATCTCCTTTTGGTCCTGCTGGACCAGCTGGTCCAACTTCTCCTTTGGAGCCCTGCAGATAGGTGGACAGACAGGCAGACAGACAGGCAGACAGGCATACAAGCAGGTAGACACACAGGTAGACAGGTAGACAGACAAACAGGCAGGTAGACACACAGGTAAACAGACAGGTAGACACACAGGTAGACAGAGAGGTAGACAGGTACACAAGCAGATACTTTAAGCTATGACAGAGACATCTACGACAGAGACACAATACTAGAGGTACAGGCCAGCTAGAGGGTTAACATCAGGTATTGTGTATTGAAACTAGGGCTGGACGATATTACCTAAAAACAAAGGGTTAGGGTTAGGGTTAGGGTATTAATTGAACATTGTACATCGATTGCGATTAATGCACGATTATTTTGCCTTTGTTTAGCTTTTCTTTGAGTTCTCCATTTGCTTCCATGCACCCGTGTGGACGGGGCGGAGTCACGTGACTACTAGTTAACGTTATAGTTTTTCCTTTTGTAAATATAAATTAGTAAAAGCAGCATTATTTAGTTTTGCTAGCAAAGGGCTAAAACATTAAATAATAAAAGCTACAGCAGTATTAATTATTAGCTTAAAGTCAAATATAGTCAGTCAATAAAGTACTTGGCCACACCATGCACCTACCAATTGTATTTCAGTCTGTGATATTTCAGAACGCTTGCTCCAGAAATGTTATTTCCTTGTGAGTGTCTCACTGAAAGAGAGAATCGCTAGCCGCTCGCTGGCAGTAAAGACAGTGTTTTTCTCAGTAGATATTACTTGTTTATTGTAGTCTATGGATTATTGCTGTGCCTGGGATTGTCACGATCTCAAGAAGGGTGTCCCGTGTCCCAACAAATAGGACTATCTGTAAAGCACGCTTCCCCCTATATCCAACATGCTTGATTGAACAGGATGTTTTTTTAAATATAAAAAAACGACCTGGGAAGATGACGTCTGTTAGATGTTCTGAAAGTCAGTTTGGATTACTTTTCGGTGTATCTTCCAGGCCTAATTGAAACTATCTTTAATTTCACGTAGTGTACATGCTGTGAATCAAACAACCACTAGCACTCTCGCAGCTGATTCATTGTGTATTCATTACACATTAACTGTGCACATCCACAAGGAAACAACCTTTAGCATATCTGCTACAAAAGGTGGACTCTAACATGTACTAGACAGACAGACAGGTAGCATTAAAGAGATAGACAGGTGGTATTATAGAGAGACAGGTGGTATTATAGAGAGACAGATGGTATTAAAGAGAGACAGACAGGTGGTAATAGTAGAATACAAACCGGAGCTCCAGCTGTTCCTTGCGCTCCTGTGTGACCAGGTGACCCCTGAAACACATTCATAAAGTTATGGATCAGATCACATGACATCACATCACATCTGACATCATGTTACTTCACATCTGACATCACATCACATCTGACATCACGTTACTTCACATCTGACATCACATCACATCTGACATCACGTTACTTCACATCTGACATCACATTACTTACAGACTCTCCTTTCTGGCCGGCGGAACCAGGGCTTCCTCGTTCCCCCTTCATACCCTGGGGAGTTTGAGGTACGTGTTATTGATACATCACCACCTGTTGGTCCTGGGGAGTATTACACATGTAGCACCTGCTGGCTGTATACACAGACGGTGGGGTGGGACGGTGGGGTGGGGCGGGGTAACTTACAGGCATTCCTGGCGCTCCCATGGAGCCTGGGTATCCAGGGGTCCCAGGAGGCCCCTGGGGTCAAATGTCAACAACAGGCAATCCATCAAACAGGGAAAAGTAATTAATATTCAAGGTTTCATACGTGGATGAAAATAGCTGGAGAGATTCACCTGTTCACCCTTCACGCCTGGGAGTCCAGAAGATCCCTGTTCGCCCTGCTGTCCCTGGAGAGGACGAGAGGAGAGGAGAGGAGCGGAGAGGAGAGGAGCGGAGAGGAGAGGGGAGGAGAGGAGAGGATGGCTGAAGTGTTTCCACATAATAAAATCATATTTAAGAGCCATCCAGTTGGTGCGCTAGAGTCTGAGCAGCATCGTAGACCCAGCAGAAGCCAGCGGAGGATGAAATAAACAACCGTGATAGATGTGCTTCATTAAATACAGCTCATATGTTTATTAATTCTCAATTCATTACAATGTGTTGCTGATAGTTTTACACAACAGAAGCAGTCATATTGCTCTCTGTTTGGCTATTAGCTAAGATGTTTTATGGTATAAAACAAACATAACGTTAGAGTTATATTGGATGCCACATATCCAATATAATATGCAAAACATTTAGTGCCACACCGTGAGCCCTTCATAGCCTCATGAGACCATCCTGATCTCGCCAGCTAGTTTGACTTCACCATCTGGAACCCCTCCATTCAAAAGTGTTTGGCACAAAGGCCGGGCTAACGTGTTTCAATCAAATGTCCTTACAGAAGATTGGACTACCTTTACCTCACCCAATCGGTAAGTATAAAAAAAAAAACTAGAGCGCGGGTGGAAACCAAAATGTACGACGTGCGCTAACGTCAATGTTGCTATCTTGGGAAAAACGTCAGATGGATTGGCTAGATTATTTTCTAAACGGGCGACAAACGCTTTTGCATTGAGGTGTTCCACACTGATACTCGTGGCAAAAATAAATTGGAGCTTGGATCAACAGGATGATCTTACTATGCTAGACCCTCCATGCTAATCAGGGTGATTTTACAATGCTAGGCCCTCCATGCTAATCTGTTAATGTTTGATGTGTGTTGTGTCACTTACAGATTGACCGCTTGGTCCCTGAGGGCCTGGGAACCCGGGGGGGCCCTGTGAAGGGAGACAGGCAGTGAGCGAGACCCCTATATCACCTCAGACAGGCATTGGCAGTGAGACACACCATCTTTGTCCTCAGACAGGCAGTGAGACAGACACCTAGTAGTTCACCTCAGACAGGCATTGGCAGTAAGAAAGATCTTTGTCTTCAAACAGGCAGTGAGAGAGACACCTATATCACCTCAGACGGGGCAACTGGAGTGTATGTACAAACCAGTTAAAGCTTCACTCCTCAATTGTGTTAAAGCTCAGTGTCTAGAACAATACCTGTGCAGTACAGAGGAGGGGTAGAGGGTTGTCTAAGTCTCTATCTAACCCGAGGTTTGGGAGTGGCAAGCACACACACACACACACACACACACAAAAGTTTTAGTTTGGAGCACAGGGCTAGTTCTACACAGATGGAGACTACCTTTAAAGGTTACCTATTGTGACATTCAAGTTTTCCCAGTCGTGTCGTCTGAAAGGTCCTTTCACACAAACACACACTGAAGTTCAAAGGCTGAAGTTTCTCCTAAGAGCCACTAGGGGGCACTGTGGCCTCACCACACACAGAGAAGCTGCACAACATCCAGAAACGCAGTTAAACAGACTGTACAGCTGTGCCTAATGACAAGACATAAAGTCTTGTACCGAAGTAGCTCCACTGATACAACACAACACTGCTAAACGCCAGTGAAGCGGGGTTGCAGTACAACAATACCACAGTATAATACTACAGTATAATGCAGTGTTAGGCTAACACAGTACTACAATGTTAGTGCACCAGCTTTACAGCACCCTGGGATCATCACGGGGCAGGCCCATCACTCCCAGAAGGCTGAGGACAAACAGGAGCGATATGTGTTCATATGGGAGTTCGCTGCATCACTGTTATTACAGGGTTAGTGCAGGGCTCATCGCAGGTTAACGAGGCCTTAACGAGGCCTTAACGAGGGCTCACCATGGGACCTGCATGACCCGGCTCACCCCGTTGTCCTGGAGAACCCTACGGAGGGAGAAGTGCATGATCGTTAGATCCAACACACACTCAGTGTGTGCTCACACACACATGTGCACACATGCAGTCACACACACATGCATACACACACACACACGCACACATACAAACTCACTCACACACACACGCACAGACATACGCACACACACACACACACATACACACAAACTCACTCACTCACTCACACACAAACGCACACACTAACTCACCGGCTCCCCAGGCTTCCCAGGTGAGCCTGGTTGTCCAGGCTCTCCTGGGTTTCCCACACGATCCCGACTCGACTGTGGAAGACAGCGTCAGCATACTGACCTGTGTGTGTGTTGTGCGTGTGTGTGTGTGAGAGATTCTATGTGTGTGCGTGTATGCGTGTGCACTACTGACCGGTTGGGTTGCCTGCTCTCGGTGTGTATCCAAACACTGCAAAACAACACACACACACGCACACAGACACACACACACATGGTGTAGTTCTACCATAGGTCCACCATATCACTCTAGTGTCAAACCAGGAACACAAACAAAAGAACTTCTGAAAGTTTGAATCGGGAATTTGGAGAAACTTTTGGCAGAGCAAGGGTAAATATACAGTACAGCAGTGTAAATATACTGTACTGTGAATGTACAGCAGTGTAAATATACTGTGCTGTGAATGTACAACAGTGTAAATGTACTGTGCTGTGAATGTACAGCAGTGTAAATATACTGTACTGTGAATGTACAACAGTGTAAATATACTGTGCTGTGAATGTACAACAGTGTAAATGTACTGTGCTGTGAATGTACAGCAGTGTAAATATACTGTACTGTGAATGTACAACAGTGTAAATATACTGTGCTGTGAATGTACAGCAGTGTAAATGTACTGTGCTGTGAATGTACAGCAGTGTAAATATACTGTGCTGTGAATGTACAGCAGTGATGCAGGTAAAAGCACCTTCTCACAACCGTCCTCCACAGCAGGTTTGCCCTGCTCTCCTTTCTCTCCCTTGGGTCCCGACATGCCCGGGACCCCGGGCAGGCCCTGGGTGCAGCTCTCCCCACAGCTCTCCTGTGACACACACACACACACACACACACACCAGACACACATACAGCTACAGACCTTGAACAATAAGCGTAAATAAAGGTATTGATGCAACAATTGTTTTTTTTTGTTTGTTTTTTTGGGCCAATTCTGATTGCTGATTTTCAGTCCGCATAATCAATCGATACTGATTTTAGAAATGTTAATATATTATTCAATTAATTAAAGCTCAATTTCAAATCCATGTAAACACATTCAATCAAGATGAGTCAACATCAATAAAGAACTGATGGCCATTTAATTGACAACAAAGATCGGTTTTCCATATCGGCCATTAGAAAGACTACCACCAATCTCGCATTTCTGCCAATCTATCGATGCATCCCTAAAACAACATTTATCAAAAAACATTTCCCACAATGCACCTCACCTTATCAACGCCCGTGTCGTCCTGGGGCAGGAGGTGCTCACCTGGGTTCTTCTAAAGGGGAGGGAATGCAAATGCAGTCAGCAACAGGAAGTGGTACGTGGGGGACATTATAGGTACGTTACACAACTCACTGTAACAATGGGCAACTTGACATGAATGATCCACAACACACATTTATGCTCAGGATGTAATGTAATGTATGGTTTCGTGAAGCAGCTGTTTTGTGAACGTTTTCAGCTGAGAAGTAATGTGGTAGGGATCCAGCGCAGGTGTAAACTACATTACGCTAATCATATGTTTCTAGGGATGTGCACGATTAGTCGACTAGTAAATTAAACGTTGCTGCTCTCGCTAGTCGACAACATAAATACTTGTCGGTTAAACTTATAAGGCAAAGACTAGTCTAAGTTTAAACTTCAGTTTAAACGTCAGGGACATTAGCCGTTGGGAACATCCCCTAATTGAAACTAGTAAAATTGCACGAGAGCTACGTGTCTTGGCTCTGGCTGTGTTTACATGCACAACAATACTGAACAAAACGCATATCCAGACCAGTCAGATACACTGGGCGTGCATGTCAAAACAGATTACCTCCTGTGAATGTAGGTAGTTGTAGCATTATAAAATGCAGAATATAACTGCTTGTCATTTATGCTTGTCATTTAATTATCCATGTTGCATTCGCCACTGGCATTCATGGGTTAATGCCGTTAGTTTTCTTCAGATAGTTTACTTTAATACATTGTGACTGACCCAATCAGAAAACAAACATGTGCCATTGTTCTCAAACAGCAATGAGGGCCAAACGATTTCAAAGTAAAACGCTCAGAAACTCTGTGGATGAAAAAAGTGAATCTATAGCAAAAGTTAGAGGTTTTAAAACCAAAACGTATTAGTGTGAATGTAGTCTAACTCTACTGGCTAATTCCTGAAGCATGCTTCTGTGCATACAGTCAGTGAAGGTTGGTGTCTATTTGCCCATATCAACATCAACTCTGAGAAAGATGCTTGTCGGCTTCTATCTATTTATGAATGAAAGTTGTTAGTGAGATTGATTCTGGACAGATTATTTAAGTGCACCAACCATCACTTGCTTTAGTGGCAAGTACTTTGTTTCATGTTTGTGATTATTCTTTTTTTGCTGATATGCATTAAGCCCTCCTGCACATCAATCAACAAGGACCATTATACTCTGAAGCTGAAATGTGCATTTAGCATTGGGTTTTATTGCTTACAAGTACCGAGGGCTAACCTCGGCCAATACAGACCCGATTGGCTTTGTTTACTGTAAAATTACGGTTCAATCAATTCCCTATACAGTAGTTAGCAAGTAAACAGCGCCCCCTGGCTGTCCATGTGGTGTGTGACATTTGAAATGTCACATTAAAATTATAACCGGCGGCGCATTATCCATTAAAGTGATTTACAGGTCCAAAATATTGATTGCAAAATAATTGCGAATGCAGAACTAATTACAGTCAGGCCTAATTAACATTCTCAGAGGGGCCATGGATCTGCATAAGCATATCACACACACACACTCTCTAAAACCTACAAGCTGTGGCTCCAAGGTGTACCGGGAAACACATGTTTCCATTAAAAATACATGTGTGTGTGTGCGTGTGTGTGTGTGTGTATGTGTGTACACATGTGTGTGTGTGTGTGTGTGCGTGTGTGTGTGTGTGTACACATGAGTGTGTGTGTGTGTGTGTGTGTGTGTCTGTGTGTGTGTGTGTGTGTGCGTGTACACATTAGTGTCTGTGTGTGTGTGTGCGTGTGTGTGTGTGCGTGTGTGTGTCTCAGACTTTACAAGCCTTCTGTTCAGAGCTATTAACTAGAGAGTCTCCTCACTGCAATGCGTGATTGGCTGAAATGAGGCCATTGTCCATTAGCAGACACACACACACACACACACACACACGCACACACACACACACACACACACACTCTGTATGTCAAAGTGTTTCTCTCTAAGTCTATTTTCAGTTTTAACTATTTCACTCTAGAAAGCTGCCCCTCTAGTGTGTGTGTGTGTGTGTGTGTGTGTGTGTGGAACAGGGGCTGACTGCTTATGATGGGTAGAGAAAATCACTCTCTTGTTAAAGAGGTTGGTTTGTGTGTGTGTGTATGTGTGTGGTGGGCGTGCATGTGCATGTACAAAGCCTTCAAGAAGTCTTAATAAAGCCTTTATGAAGCCTTAATGACAGCTTAAAGAAGTCTTAATAAAGCCTTTATGAAGCCTTAATGACAG
>JAODUK010079265.1:0-15620 GCA_027564635.1 Typhlichthys eigenmanni | reverse complement strand
TGTTACGATATGACATGGACACTGCCATGGCCCATGCGTGTTACGGTATGACATGGACATTGCTATGGCCCGTGCAGGGTCTACATGTTACGATATGACATGGACACTGCCATGGCCCATGCGTGTTACGGTATGACATGGACATTGCTATGGCCCGTGCAGGGTCTACGTGTTACGGTATCCCGTAAGCACTGCCCCACACACACACGCTTCCCTTCTTAGGTTTGTAACGTCAGCGCAGCAGAATGTCCATAGCACATCTAGCTGTACGGTCTCCTGCTCTACAGTAATTAGTGTTAAATATAGAATTGTGGCTTTAAATTGTAGCGCAACGTTCTTATCTGTATAAACATATAATTGAAATGATCTGCAGCAGCAGGTTGAATGGCAGGTTCCTCTGACTTCCACAGATTGTCCTTCCTATTCTTTTCCTCCCCCTCTAATTGCCCCTGTGGTGAGAAACCGCTAAGCTAACTGCGCCTTGTTGCTAGTGACCAAATATGAACGTGTGAGTTTGAGGCCAGCTTGGGATCGACAGACCTGTCTTCCCAGCTCCCTGGCAAGGAGGAGGAATGTTTGAGATTCCACGCATAGTTGGTCACGCTGCCATTTTAAACCGCCCCCCACCACCACCCCCAAACCAGGCTGCACAACTGCAGTTCTACGATCACTCCCTATTTCCTCCCTTCCTCTGACAGCAATGAGCTAGCATGAGTTAGCATTAGCCTGTATTGCTAGCACTGTGGGTTCAAGTGAATGTGGCCGATTGTCTAGTACAGATATCTTAGCCTAGCTTTTATTGCTATTTCAGTGGTCCTTTAATGCTCATCTTCTGACCCCAACCCTTAGCAAATTGGAAATGATATACAATTACAGCAATATATGGATGGATGTATATACTGTAATTACAGGGAACATCCACAGAAGTAGAGGCCTTGCCTTACTCCATCACACATCCCGCTATGGGTCAAGCTATAAGTGCCTTCCATCCTCTGTGTCCACTGCTTACGAAAAAAACACTGGGTTGTTCCCTCAGGGAGATTGTTGTTGTGATAAAAGTCCAAAATGGAATTAGCTAAATCTGTTTACTGTTCTCTCTCTCTCGCTCTCCTTCACACACACACACACACACACACACATCACTCGTCCTGCCCTTCCCCTGTCCAGTCACATGCTGCCGTATGAGCAGAGTGTATTTCATGGCCAAGTTGCAGGGAGTTATTTTGCTCTCCAAGGGAGAAGCGCCTGGCCTTTTAGCCTGGGTCTCCTGATAGACATCCATCAGAGGGCCCAGAATGCTCTGTGGGGATACTGTAATTGACAGGAGCAGAGCCTAGCGAAGGATCACTGCCAGCATGCTTGCAGTATAAATAAATCTCATTGTCTTTTAACCAAGCCCACTCCAAATCTACAAAGCCTTTACAGTGGCTCGGTTGCCACTGTTGATAACAATTGATTCCTCATTGACCAAATAATGCATATAAATACGTATAGTGTACATGTAATTGAGCTTGCGTTCATGCATGTTGCAGTAGACAATGGTCTCTGAAGTTAAAGGGAGGGTCATTCTCTAGAATGCTTGTTAACGTCAAATCAAAACGGTGTCGCTCTGCGGTCCTCCAAGTCGGGCGCCCCTCGCATCCAAACGCATTGTGAAGACAAGCGCAGTGCTACGGCTTTGTTGTTACGAGCGGTGTTTGCCACTTTGTTTATGTTACTGTTTACGGAGCCAGGTCTGTGTACAAGTATCACATTATTTTATCAACACGCACAGTTAAACTAGCCAAATGCGAGGAGATACTTGTTGAATCTGACAAAAAGTTGACTATACCTTTAATGTCCCAAACCTCAAGGTTGTCCCCATCTACTCTCTCTGTCCACCAACATCTGTAATAAGACTAAAAATGTTCCTTTTCTGCTGGTGGGGGAAAAAAAAAGCAAATCATGTTATTTATTCTCCGCTGGTCCCATGACTCAAACACTGTGGTGACTACAGTACATGGAGTCCTGCTTGGCCCGCGGCATCATACACACTGTATATTGCACCAAATATACCCCTTCGCTCGGTGCGGAGAATGACGGGTCTGTGTGGGCTAGCGGGCTACGCTGAAACAACGCCCTTTGTCTATCTCGATTTTCAATTAGCCACTTTATGTGGGCTGTCCCAATGAAAAGCGGTGGGAGCTTCATCGTGTTCTCTCTGCTCCGCCGTTATGAGGGCAAGCCTGAGTCATCTCCTCGGAGGTTGGCAACTCGATGGGGATCCCGCAGTACTTCTCTATTTGGCTACTTCCTGTGGATCTCTGTTTTAATGTTGTTATTTATAGCATTTGTTTGTTGTCTCACTATGGGGAATGACCTTGGATGACCTCATCTGAAAAGAAGTTCCCCATAGTGAGTCACTCAGAGAACCAGGATTATGCAAATAACCGTACGTTTTCATAGTTACATAGACTCTTCATTATCTCTTTAATGTCCAATCTCCTTATTTTTCTTTTGTTCATTTGTATTTCTTCACCTCCTTTCCTGTCTTTCGTTCTTTCCGTTGTTCTCTTTCCACCCTAGCCTCTGAGATAATATACATCGGACCTGTGAAAGGTAAGCTTCTCTCTTTCCTCCCTTTTCTTTGTTTTGTGTCTGTGCTGCTGACCCACACTGCTTCCCAACATCTCTATCGCCCGATCCCACAAATCCACGCATAAAGCACATGTGCCACCTGAGGGGTCATGATAAACCATTGGAACGGGGAGGGAGAGGAGGGGGATAGAGTCAGCTGCCTCACAAGATGATTATAGCTTTGACTCCCGTTGCAGGTAACATGGTAGCTAGTGCGTTTCTGGGCAGTGGTCACTTAGCTTCGCCAGACCATCCTGATTCCACCGCCAGAATCACACTGGAACCTATAAATCATTTTGAATGTGTCCGAGTAGCAACTGAACTTCCCAGTCAGCGTGCTGTTGACAGCTATACGGGCGTGGTTTAGGTGTACCGACAGCGAAAACGACCAGGTTTATCCAATCAACTGCCAAGTATGTTTGTAAAGTGCCTACCCTTTACAAACAGTTTTGACCTGACAGCTCCCCAGATGGACTGTAAATGTTTATAAAGGTGAGTGGTCACTTGTCAGCTCAGAGGCCCAGAGGTGCCAGTTTGGTGGTCAGTCACACACAAAAACAACAAACGCTGTGTCTTGACAGCCCAGGCCTTATTAGTTGATGGCCAGTACATCTGTGGGTCTCTCAGAGCGGTATGGTCCCAGCCTCCAGTGTTCCCTGGTGGGAGAGGATTAGGGAGCCACGGCATGTTGACACATTCCTAGGTCCCGTGTTGGAGCGTCAGTCACGGGCGGAGGAGAGGGTGAAAACGTGGGGGTTGCCTGGTCGTGTTTTCCCTGGGCTACTTGCTCTCTCTCTCTCTCGCTCTCTCGTATGAACTCTCACTCGGATATTTCGGATTCCGCAGAACATATGGGAGTTCTCTCTGTGGCCTGTATCAGGGGCAAACATCCAGTGAACAACAGACTCCTCCACCATGGATGAGTTTCCTTGGCCTGCACTCTCTTCTCATGACCCTGACACATGCATACATGCACATGCACACGCACGCACACACACACACACACACGCGCGCGCACACACAGTATGAACACAAGCCAGGCCCACTTCCTGTTTTAAGAGAGATTTACTAGTTTATCCACTTTGGTTTCTTGACCTAGGTCAGGGAGGCCCGGACAGTTGGGGCCAAAAATACCCCACAGGGCCAGTAACAGGAAATATAACCTTTCA
The DNA here is from genome assembly GCA_027564635.1 of Typhlichthys eigenmanni. Classification (NCBI taxonomy): domain Eukaryota; kingdom Metazoa; phylum Chordata; class Actinopteri; order Percopsiformes; family Amblyopsidae; genus Typhlichthys; species Typhlichthys eigenmanni. Next base: position 11,835 of record JAODUK010079265.1, on the reverse strand, counting down.
CACTGCTGGCTTGACCTTTATGTTTACATTAATTCAAAAGTAAAAAATGTGTTTATTCATAAACACATGGATACAAAGGCTGTCCCAAATACCATTTTACAGGTTTCGAATACTTAATGGCATTTCCAAATGAGTATTCAATTACTCTCTCAAAAACACCATTAAAAACACTCAACTATAATTAAGAAGTATAACATAATTAATCTTCGATTCCTAGCTTCGGTGAGCACTCATGTAGACATAGCCATGCGCTCAAAATGGCCACTTTGACACGTCAATTGAGCCAGTCAGAGCTGTCAAATAGCATATACCTCCTGTATTAACCAATAAGAGTGTGTGTTGAATTAATAGCCTCACTCTCTTCTTACAAACAGAGCCTATTGCAATCAGTTGTGTTGATGACAGTGTAGGGCAGGCAGTTACATTTCAACATGTGGGTTTATATGGAGACAGTAGGGATTAATGGGAAAACATGCATAATGTGAAAAAACGAATACTCGAATCCCAATATTTAAATCGAATACATACCCAACGAACAAATACCCGAATAATCAAATATTTGGGTCCAGCCCTAATGGATACTTCATTATTTTTGCTTGATTAAATTGATAAATTACTCTAAATTATACAGTTATCTTAAAATGTTTTAAAATGAATGACCGCTTTTGATTCTTAGGTTTCTTAATAACCCTGTTGTGCTGTAGGCAATAAAGCAGATCGGTGCTAAATCCTGTGTAAACCTCTTCACCTGCTGTGGTGCTGGTTGAGCTTTAGTGTGCTGTGTGCTGTGCACGCACACACACACACACACACACACACGCACACGCACAGATGTTCTCAAAGGGGAATCCCTCATGTTGTTTGTCATTTGCATGACAACTTGCATCAGTCCAGGCCAAACGCAGGAGGACCTTGTTGAAGCCAATCAACTGCAACATGGCTGGCGGGCTGACGCACTGTTAGGCTGCAAGTGTGTGAAGTGTTGGATTTCTTTTTTTTTTTTTTTTTTTGGGGGGGTTCTTTTCGTTTTGCAGAAGCTTGATTGTTTTTGTAATTGATTGTTTTTCTGTGAAAATCCATTGTGATTGACTGTGACTCTTCCATGAGAATGTGAAGAGCTTTAGTAAACCCCTAGAGGACATGTCCGTGTTAAGGTTAAGGGGTTGCATTCATTTCCTGCCTACAATGTGTGCTTATGAAACCATTTAAGACTCTTTCATTTAAGTCTGTGGAAAATAACAATGTTGAAACAAACAACATTGTTTCAAAACCAACCCTATGTTTTGTACCGACATTCGTCTCACACTTGAACCCATCACAAGCAGCTAACTCCTTACTGTGGGTTTTCAGGAAGTATCTACTCCAGCCCTGGCCTGTACAGCAAAACCATGACCCCCACCTACGACTCCAGAGATGGTAGTCCCTTGTCGCCGACAACTGCCTGGTTCGGAGACAGTCCTCTCTCTGAGGGCAACCCCAGTATTCTCGCTGTCAGCCAGACAATTTCCTCACCGGACATTTTGGTGAAACTCTACAAGCCCCAGTCCCTCTTGGACAAGGCCAAAATCAACCAGGGGTAAGCTGTCGCTCTGTTTACTAAAGCATTTAATTAGTAACTAGTTATTATTTTATTATTTCAGACTGTTATGTAATTAAGCAAATCCATTCTTGTCAGAAATAGTGGATGGCACCAGTCAGAGAGCTACACAACTAATTGTGTTGTGCTTAAAGGGTTGGTTGGGCTTTAAATAATGCATCTAAATTACATCGAGTCACATTGTTTAAGAGGGTTAGAAGCTGAGGCCACTAATTGAATATCTAGATTTAAGTGTTAATCATACTAATTACATAGGAAAGGATAAGATAAAGAACGGATTATGTTCAAAATCTTGGTCAAATTCTCTGAAGTTAAAGTGCATCTATTTGACTTTCGACCACTAGATGTCACAAGCGCACCAGCATCTCAAACCAGAGCAATTGTTTCTCGGGCCGGCCACATACACACATGCACACGCTCACATACACACGCAATGCACGGCCGACCAGGATATGACAGTGATTTTGCTATTCATTATGCAATTACTCCAATATACCTTTACATAGAGTTGTTTGCTGCTGTATTAATGTACTTAAGTACATATTAAGGAAAGGTACTTCAGTGTGATGTACAATAAATCAACTTTTCTTTGCAGATGGTTGGACTCATCCCGGTCTCTGATGGAGCAGGACGTGAAGGAAAATGAGGTTCTCCTGCTGCGGTTTAAATACCACAGTTTCTTTGACCTCAACCCGAAGGTATGAGTCACAAACTGATTATTGTAATCTGTTTTAAGAAACAATTTGTTTTCTTTATGCGGTGTAATACTGTAGCATAATGGCAATAGTAGCTCCTTTGTACTCTGTGAAAATCATGTTTATTGTAGTTTATATTCAAGGACAATATTCCTAGTGCCTGAAATTTCACTATTCACTGTTATAAATAAAATGCATTATATAAACGTATCCCCGTACAATAGTAGCAAAGGTCCCCCATTTAATCTGCTGTTATGCCTAGGCTAAGGCATAAAAAAAGGCAATACATTTAGGATTCGATATAGGTCATGATATGACTTTATATACTCATATATTTATACAGTAAATGCATAATAAGAATTATTACAAACTTTTCAATGTATACTCTTATATGTATAAACAAATCCAGTTATATACATAAATTATGTTGGCCGCATTTGCCTGCTAAATAAAATCCAAAGAAAAAACAATATTTAAATGTACTGTATTGTTTTAATGTCGGAAGATTTCAGAATACAGAATAAGAAATATCAGTTTGCAGTCATTTGCAGGGGAAGCTGTAACGTATGTCTAGCTGTACCGTATATCTAACTGTATTTCTAGCGGTATTTCTAGCAGTAGCCTATGTTTAACAGTATGGCGGCTATCTGTATGGCTAACTGTATGGCTAACTGTTCCGCACGCCGCACGCAGTACGATGCCATTCGGGTGAACCAGCTCTATGAACAGGCCAAATGGGCCATCTTGCTGGAGGAAATTGAGTGCACAGAGGAGGAAATGATGATGTTTGCTGCCCTCCAGGTAAGGAACGTGTGTGTGTGTGTGTGTGTGTGTGTCTGGCCTTGTTCAGTATTGCTTTGTCAGGGTTTTAAGAGTTTTCTAATCATTGGGCATGCTGCCTTCTCAACCACGAGCTAATGAATTAGACAGGCTTTCAGCTCTGAAGCAGAGCCATATGGCTGCATATTCTGCTGTGGTGTGCTTTCTGAAAAGTTCTATGTTGCTAAAGAGGACATTGTTGTCTAGATTCCCAACATCGATAAGCTACAGTGTCACAAGATCTTGTTCTTCACTTGGCCAGCTTTATTCAATTGTGTCACAGTATGCCTTATCGTCAGCCTCCCGCGTTCATATATCAATATCTGGTCTAATGAACAGACTTAATGACTGTGGAAATATTTAACCTGTTCTTTTTCTTAATAATTGAACTTTAGAACGGCAGCGATATATTATGGTTTTACTGTTATTTACTATTATATTACTGTGAAGTTTGAAGGTGTTATAATAATATAATAATAATAATAAACTTTATTTGTATAGCACCTTTCATACACAATGTGCAACTCAACGTGCTTTACAGTTAAAAACATTTGAACAAAGGATGAAGGGAACAAATGAAATTAAACAAAAATAAATAAGAAACAACGGAAAACTAGGTAAAAGCCATGAAAATAATAAAAACCATTATTGTAAATACACCCCCCATCCCCCATTTTTTGTTGCCATTTTTAATCTATCGCCTATAAACCTGTCTAACATTACCAGTTAACATTACCAACTAACATTACCAGTACACGACTTTGCGTGTGCATGTATGAGTGAGGTTTGTGTGTGTGTGTGTGTGTTTTGTGTGTACTGTACTACTACTGTGTGTGTGTGTACTACTACAGTGTGTGCATGTGTGAAGTGTATGTGGGCACGTGTACTACTACATTGTATGCGTGTGTGTGTGAGAGAGAGACTTGTTTATGCATGTGAGGTGTGTGTGAGAGAGACCTGTGTGAGATGTGTGTGTATGTGTGTTTGTGTGGATTTCTAGAGCAACAGGGTTGTGAGCCCCCTATACCCCTCATGTTGCCCCCTCAGACTCGGGGGTGGCGCCCCTGGCTATTTCCAACCACCATAAAATGCGGGTGCCAAGACCAGAGGACGCCACCTTGTCCTCACCCTAAACCCCCGTCCCCCCCTCCGTCCCAGGGTAATTATAGAGCATCGCGGGCCTCGCGTGGCTCGGACCACCCATTTCAACCAGCCCATAGTTCTGTGTGTCCTGTAACAGTAGCACGTGTTGTTTATCATCAGGGGACTGGTTTCTAAAATGACAGCTAGCTGGAGTCCTGTGTACGTGTCCTCCGGGGAAGGATGCTAAAGATGCTAATCCAGGAGCGTGTTCAGGCTGGCGTCTTGTCTGGCGTTACCTGTCTGTTAGCGCTGTTAGCTTTTCGCTTTTTGCATTCATGCTAGCTAGCATTATCCCTGCGTCATTTGAGGCTAATGACTGAGTGATGAGGGCTGGCTGTGTATGTCTTTATGGGATGGGTCAAAGGCTATGCTAGGGTTTCACCCAGGCTGTTCAGGACATTACCTGGATGTATTTAGTAGCTCACGGTGTCGCACACCCACACACACGTACAAATAGTAAAAATAAGTTTAGTATAGAGACAGAGAGCATTATTGAGATCTTTTTAATCTTAGCTAGTCTCTCTCTCTCTCTCTCTCTCTCTCTCTCTGACAGCTGTTCATTCATGTAGTGTGTGTGTGGAGGGGGGTTGACATTATAAATACCATTTGTCAACAAGTTGTATTTAGTGTTTGTGACTCACAGCTTGGGAGACCATGATGAGCTTTTTTTTGTTGTTTCTATCTTTTTTTATAATGGTCATATGCTGACCACATGACGTGTTTCCATTGTTACAACAAATGTTATTCCACAACCCGTTCCACAAGCAGTTTATAGTCGAAAGATTGTGCTGAGACGGCAACATCCAGACCCACCCAAGAATGTTCAGCTGGCGACCTGACTTATCACTCGCTTTAATGTGGTTTTCCCCCACATATACCGTACTGGCACCACTATAGATAATATAAATCTGAAAAAAGTCCCAAAGTATTTATTAGGACTTTATCATAGACTCGTATTTCTGTTTTACATCCTAAATGGCTGGTTGCTCACTGGTAACCTGCGTGGCAGGGAGCCCTATAGAAATGAACAATGGCCGACCAATAGTTTTGAACTGAACCTCTCCTTAATCTTCTCCTCTCTTTACCTTTTTATAATTAGTGCGATTAACACTCGGTACGTCTGTCGACACCGCACTGTAATGGAACTATACAGGCCTAATGTTCACAATAATGTCCTCACTCAATATATTGACATGTCAACATCCTAAATAAGAGAAGTGTCCTTGAGCGACACACGTGCTGTGCCAGCCACAGATCATAGCGGCTCCTCATTTCCGCTTTGCTTTAAACACCTAATGTGACATTTATCAAGCCGTGAGAGTGTTTGGTCAGGGCAAGGTAAGGTAACTGGGACACATGTATCATACAGTACGGTAGTTTGTGGTTAGGGCGGCAACGCAGAATCACAATGCCTGTGTTGGATCTCTCTGTCAGCGTTTCAGGTTACTATAACAAACACACACCTCCATAGAAGCAAGGGGAATCACTGTCATCAGGATATACAGTACACACAGGAGACACATTCACGGTTCAAGTCATAATATAATCACGTGCAGACAGCACGAGCGTTGCACAAACATTACAGGGCTAACTAGCTAGCGGGCCAGGGTAGTCTCACCCATCCAGCCTTTACTCGCATAATTGTTAACACACACGCACAATGACCAACTACATAACTGGATGACCACGTACTGTAACAATACAGATCTGGTTGTTTTTATTTACTATTTGCCAGGGTGGCCAAGGTAGGTCCCTGATGGATACAGTACAAGGGCATACTGTATTTCGATTAGCATACTGTATTATTATTATTATTATTATTATTATTATATATAATTAATTAACCTTTTAATAAAGTGCAGAGAATTCTCTTAAATACATTAAAGATCAGCAGCTTGATAAGTCTCATAAGTATGACGGCACATACCTACCCCACTAATCTCTTAACTAGAGTTAATTTAGCTGTAATCTGTCGTGGTTTAAGATATGATTTACTTCATTTATCCTAAAAAGGACATGATGAATGTTGTAGCAAGCCGAGGAATACCAAAAAAGGAAGGGGAATTTAAATGATTCACTACAGAAAGTATCACCTTTGGAGTTTAGTAAAAATGCACTATTCATCAGAACGCCATGATTGTGGTTGTACAGCTATGAAATAATGTACCTGGTATTTTGATAAATATAATGTCAAGGTTTGACAATTGAAAGCAATGCAATCATTTTATCATGGAGTTTCTTCACTTCATCATTTCTTGGGCAGGTTAGAGGTGTAACCTGCCCAAGAAATGATGCCGTGAAGAAACTCCATATGGAAAATTGCAAATTTACCAAACGAGGTGGGGAACGGCCGTAATGTGCATCCTCTCTCCCGCAGTACCACATCAACAAGCTGTCAGTAATGTCCTCGGAAAACCATATGAACAACAGTGAGACGGAGGTGGATGAGGTGGATGCAGCTCTCTCCGACCTGGAGATCACGTTGGAGGGCGGGAAGACTTCCAACACACTGGTACAGAAGAAGCCCTGCCACACCTTCACACATGCGACAGGAATGCCTTGTTCTTGCATGTGTAGAATTATTATTCCAACTATGACATGTACTTCACACTTAACCGGGTAAACGGAGTGCGACGTTTTTTGGGGCGGCTCATTCATGGGGTGTGTATCTGACGTAAATGTAGGGCTGTGAGTTTACATCAGGCTGCTGCATTCTATAAGTGTAGCTTGACGTTACACATCACTATTGTTCACGGCTGCCCTGCCTGGAGGAGTTGTGATGTTTATACAGCTTATCAGAAGTTGGGCCTGGAGGTTTTTGGATAAGTGGTGTTTTCTTACATTTTTAACACTCCAGGAGGTCATTGTTCTTTTACCACTGTCATTTTTTTTGTGTGTCTTATGTGTTGTTTTTTTTTTAATGTATTTTTAGGGTGACATCACATCTATACCGGAACTAGCAGACTATGTCAAAGTCTTCAAGTAAGTACAGATACACAAGCTACGCATGAATCTAATGCAGTACACACATTGCCTTTCTCCCTTAAACTGTAAAAACAACAATACGCTTTTTTTTTTAATCTTGTCCTAGCTAAACCGTAGCCTGGCTTCTGTTACAGTAATGGGTTTGATTGTTTGCTAAAGGACATTTGCAATCTCTCTTTGGCTCTGACAAAACTGATCATACAAACATATGTTTCTTGTTTTGGTCCTAAGGCCTTGCTCACAAGCAGGAGGCCTTTGAGAGGCCTTGCTCACAAGTATGAGGCCTTTGAGGGGCCTTGCTCACAAGCAGGAGGCCTTTGAGGGGCCTTGCTTACAAGCAGGAGGCCTTTGAGGGGCCTTGCTCACAAGCAGGAGGCCTTTGAGGCCTGATTGTCTCATAAAGTGTATAACCCGTGGGTGGTGTTCTCTCCAAGAGGCATTTCCTTTATAACGGCCCTCCATTAACGTTTACTTAGCTTGTGTCCCATACTTGGTGCTGACTCGGCACTAGAGTCTGCAGTGCTCGACTTCTCTCTCTCTCTTATTCTTTCTCCTCCCTCTCTTGTGGGCCTTCTCCTCATCTCCTGTTGTGCCTTTTAAAGGCCGATGGCAAAGCAAGGGGAGTGTGGTTGTTTGTTCTGCTTATTAAAACCCATTTGAGGTCTGACATGTCTCCTCTCTGTCTGTTTGCTCCTCCAGGCCTAAGAAGCTGACACTGAAGGGCTATAAGCTGTTCTGGTGCACGTTCAAGGACATCACCATCTCCTGTTACAAAAGCAAGGAGGAGTCACACGGCACACCTGCTCTCCAAATGAATCTTAGAGGTACGTACGCACACGCACACACATACACACACGTGTACGGGCACATTCTTAATTTGCTGTTTTCCACTGTGGCGTTTTTCGAAGATTTGGCTGTGACCTTTCACCCCTTGCGTCCCTTCTGACGTGCGTGTGTAGGCTGTGAGGTGACCCCAGATGTCAACATCTCCGGTCAGAAATTCAACATCAAGCTGCTAATCCCCGTGGCTGACGGCATGAATGAGATCTGGCTTCGGTGTGACGCGGTAATCTTTTGATTCGATACAGCCGATTAATTTCTCTCGAGGGAAATTATCTCTGCAGTGCACCCACTGGTTGCTATGCAGTTAGCTTGGTTAGCCTAGCTTTAATATATTAGTGCTATTGTGTTTCATTGAAATTCACTATTGCATCAGTCATGCTGAAGTGCCACAGTAAGCATAGTATTACCAGACAATGCTTTGAGTTGATGCTTTGAGTCTGATATATGGGATCTTATGTAGGTAAAACACAGAGATCATAATCCTGTCATTAATACAACGTACAGCTCTTGTAGAGTTTAGCAATACACAGAATATGATCGTAATGCTGTCAGTAACTTTCTTTCTTTCTTTCTTTCTTCCTCTTCCCCACCACCCACCCCTTCAGGAGAAGCAGTATGCCCAGTGGATGGCCGCGTGCCGCCTGGCCTCCAAGGGCAAGACCATGGCCGACAGCTCCTACAGCCTGGAGGTCCAGAACATCCTGTCCTTCCTCAAGATGCAACACATGAGCCCTGACCCGCAGTACATTGCCGAGCCCATCACCACGGACATCAACCCCGAGTGCCTGGTGTCCCCGCGCTACCTGAAGAAATACAAGAACAAGCAGGTAGCCGCTGGCCTGGCGTGACCCCACCCGAGATTCACTTGGTGAACAGGGCGGTCTGGACACGCTCCACTGGGCAGTGTTCGCAGTTGTTGCCTCATACTGGCCGTAGACCAGTTAACTTTGAAACTATTGGACAGCCTTTAACCAATTGGCGGTGCTACAATTGTTTGTATTGCGCCATCGATCTCTACCGTCATGTCAAAACACACGTTTGACTTCAATGTGAAGGTTTCGCTGAGAGCAATATTCAAGCAGCGTCAGGCAAGGTAAACGTCCTGTTATTGTGGGACCTCCAATAGTTCAGTGGAGGCTACAGCAACGACATGTGGGTGCTGAAGCTATGCTAGCTTATGTGTATTTGGCGTCAGTTTGGTCAGGGTGAGGGGGTGGGGGTGTTTATGTGTATGTTTGGATGTTTGGATCCCGGCACCGGCGATGTGTTGCTGTGGAATGTTGACTCCTTTCCCCCCCCTCCCAAACCATCCTGTCGCCTCCTTAACCTCCAACCCTCCCCTCCCCCTCCCCCTCCACTCCACTCCACTCCCCCTTCCTCCTGTTTGTCTCCTCTGAGGAGAAATATGGGCAAAACACTCAAGTCTGTCACAGGTACAGTGACCAAGTGCTGTGGTGGAGCCAGTGCTTCTTCAACACAGTTCGGGGCAAGGGAAACGGAGTTGGAAGATTTCACCCCTGACGACTTAATGCTCGCTTTGCCTTTCCACAACTGCGGTCGCAGAAGAAAGGAAAAAGGTGGTCCACTATTATGGAGTTGTCAACAGAAACAAACAGCCCTAATAGGCCAGTAGTAGAATTTAAACCGCTTAAACTCGGATTAAAGGTGAAGTCAGCGATGCTGGAGCAAGACTGTTGAATGGAGTCCATCTGGTCAGTCAGGAAATGGAAGCTTTGGTTTAAATGCAAGGTTTCTTTAAAGGTGCCCAGGCTAGGATTGTTTGTGTTCCCATCTACAGGTGACCAAATAATCTGGTGTTTCTACAGTGCCTTGGCTGTGTAGAAACGCCAGATTATTTTTTCCAGCACGCACACAGAACAGACGGCTAGCAAAACAGTGTATTATCTAACAATCACTGACTCCCCCTTTTAACGGATAGTCGCGCCCCAGCACCCACCAACAGATTCCCACGTTCCACGTACGCTGGAACAGCCTGGGCAGGCAGGGAGGAACGACCGCTCTGTGGTTCGGGCTTGCCCACCTAACTGTGGTCGCGCGGTCTGGTTTGAATTAAGATGCATAGGAAGAGGCTGTTGCTAGGGACTGTGGTGTGTGTGTGTGTGTGTGTGTGTGTGTGTGTGTGTGGTGGTTGGGGTTGCTGGGAAGTGATGACTCAGCACAGTCTGGCATATAGTGGATATCGGACGACCAGGGTGAGGTGTGCAAGAGAGCACCGTCAGACAGGAAGTTGTTTGAAACGGCATGCACCAAATGAACTTGGGAAGGGGGTGTCTGCTTTATTCAGATTGGGCAATAGGACATGCTGGTACGTTGACTGATTCCTAAAGTGATGGGGGTGCATTAGGAGTTGGTTAACTATCTTTTTGCTTAACCCCTGAAACGAACCATTGTTGTTGTTCTGCTGGCTGTCTGTAGCTGGGCTGTGGCTGTGGTTCGGTCTGGATGGTCTCCATTGTCAGTCACAAGCCGTTCTGGATGGGGGGGGGGTATCCCCAGGCATGACATCAAAAGGACGGCACTGTGTGCGTGTTTTGTGTGTGTGTGCGCGTGTTTGCGTGTGTGTGTGTGTGTGTCTGCGCGTGCGTGCGTGTGTGTGCTGGAGTAGTGGGTGTGGAGCAGCAGGAAATGAACCGTCCCTGGGAATTCTGGGCGGGAAAATCTGGAATGGCTTCCCGCTCTGTGTTATTGGTGGGAGCCACACGCAGCACTGGTTAACCCCCCCCCACACACACACACACACACACACACACACACACACATCTATTCTGGCTCTTCTAAAGTGTTTAGACTTCATTAGTGTTTCAGCTTCATGTAACATACAGATTTACATGAGCAAAAACTAATAATAGAACTGTGTGTAATAAACTGGGTGTGTTGGACATGAGTCGTCCAGCTATGTTGTATCTGCTGTGGTACATGCTGCCATCTTGTGGCTGGAAGCAGAACTATCCTCGACAGCATGTAAAACGTTTTTATCCTAGTGATTGGAAAGAGTAAACATACTGTGTGTCCGTTTTTTACCCTATGTGAATCTGTGTGAAATCAATATGTACCAAGTTTTAACTTGCTATAAACATAACCTTTGCAAACACTGTCTCTGACTGCTATTATACACAGTGTTGGGCAGTAACTAATTAATGTAATATCATTACTTCTTTCAGTAACAAGTAGTGTAACTAATTACTATTTCAAAACCGTAATAATATTCCAATAACTAATCCAAGTACAAGAATCTTGCGTTACAAGAAAGAGATTTCTGGTCCTATGAACTTAGGGTAGGCTAATTGAACCAACCTGTCCAATCATCTGGTTCGAGAGGCTGACATATTTTCACTGTATCTGTTTGTTGACTCCTAAGGTTCAATATTGTTCCAATAAAGAGGATTATATTCTAAAATGAGCTGGCTACGCAGGTTGTCATTTTTCGGAAGGGGCGAGGCAGGGTAGTGATTGTGAAAGTAATCTAGTAATGTAACTAGTTACTTTCAATACCCAGTAATAAGTAAAGTAATATAACTTTTTGAAGGAGTAATAAGTAACTAGTAACTCCCTGTACAATTCCTAAGAGAGGAAAGAAACTTGGTTATACAACACATTTCTTTCCTCTCTAAACGGCCGACTGTTCTCTGTTTGGCATGTTTGTGCCCTTCGACCTTATTGTTTTGCATTGCTCTCTCAAAATTGTTCTTATTTGCTTGTTTTTCTTCTGGGGGGGGGGGGGGGGGGGGGGGG
>JAODUK010079254.1:0-15622 GCA_027564635.1 Typhlichthys eigenmanni | reverse complement strand
GTTTTTTGATTAAATTCATTATTATTGTAACTCCAGCCTGCATCTGGTTTCTGCCACCCCCACTCATTTTGTGACACATAATGTCACATTGTCATAGTTTGCAGGTCAGACATGAACTATGATCAAATAAAGTACATTATGCAGTATGAACAGATGAATGTTACTAATGTATAGACATTTTATTAGACATAATACGGTCTACAGGGCGCATAAGCAAGAAAGATTGTTTATATTTGAACTCAGCATCACAACAAATACACATCTCCCTCCCTTTATTGCCATAGATCAGTGTTCCTCAACCCTGGTCCTGGGGGACCACTCCCCAGCATGTTCTAGACCTCTCCTTGCTCCAACACACCTTATTCTAATGAATGGGTCGTTATCCATCTCTAGAGAAGCCTGATCACGACTACCGGACCGTCAGGACAATTTAAAGGTATAGTCGGCTATCGCAACCTATATGTAAGCTAATACACTTTTTGTCAAATTCACATTTCGCTATCTTGCCGTTCTCTGTGCGTGTTGAAAAAAGAATATGTTACTACACAGCCCTGGGTCTGTAAATAGTGACATAAACAAACTGCTTGTATCAACGAAGCCGTAGTACTACGCTTTGCTTCACAATGCATTTCGTCGGGTGAGGCGCCGCCGCGGAGGACCATTGAGCGATACTGTTTTGATTTGAGCTCTAAGTTAGCAAGGATGACTGACCATGCCTTTAACAAAAAGTGTATTTGATTAGAATAGCTAACCCCACCTTTAAACAAGCTCCACATGTTTTAATAGTACTTTAGATCGGCTTTTGATCAGGCGACCCCCCCAAAGAAATCTAGTGAAGTTTGGCAACTCCTCCACTGTTCTGTCATTGGCCTATAGAAAAAACGGTCATTGCCACTCCCTCAAACGTTAACAAATTAATCAGCACAACATAAAATGTAGGCTAAAGAGCCTAATATTTTATTTTAAACAAACAAGAATAAAGCTAACGCTTAACACTGTAGGAACATGTTTTCAGTTTCTAATAGCTAAAAATTGTATTGGCTTTCAATACACTAGAATGGGTTTTAATTGTATTATTTATGAGTTTCGTTTCTGTCTCACAGAATTAGATTTGCATTTTTCAAATTTATTTAGCCTATTTCAATGAGATTTCTCAAGGAGACTTCGGAGGTGAGCGGTAATTGTGGATTTAATTGAGTTAACATTTATGGCATTCTCCTTCTAAAAGGAATGTAACTCTGAAAACATTTAGAAATCCCCAATCTCCGCGCGGACTGCCCAGCGCTGCAGCTTTTTAATGAATGCGTTGACTTTGTTTGAGAGGGTCAGGATATTACTGTTGGTGCCTCGTAGTGACTCGTTGAGAGTGTTTAGTTTGCCAAATATACCTGCCAGGTATGCAAGAATTGCCGTCCATTTCGGCTCAGTGAGATGGTGCGAGAGAGGGGAATGCGCTTCAGAGAACAAGACACGCACCTCATCCTACAACTTAAAGACTTTGCCCCGTGATAGCCACCTTACTTTGCAGCGCCCATTTCTTGACAGACAGGGGCGAAGAATCTGGGATTTAGTGGGTGTGATTTTATATAATTCACTATTTCAATGGCTGTTTGGAGAACAGTGTTAAAGTCCGACTCAAGTGTTAGCTACTGTACACCTCGCGACACCCTAGAAGTATTTGGCGACCAGCTTTAAGAAAGGCTGCTTTAGATCACAACAAGGTGCTACCACTGGAGGTCCCACCCCCTACTGGTATGTAGTACACGTGGTAAAACAGATCACTCACTCTTGCCCCTGTGGGTCCACGCTGGCCCTCTGCTCCCTGTAGACGGCACACATAGGAGATAGGAGATAAACATCAATCAAAACAACACACAAACCGGTTGGTGTGCACACTGCTGCAAGCATGCCATCATCCGATGTGCACTGGAATGGTACATGTGAGGCTAACTCACTTGTAACCCTGGGGTTCCAGGGGAGCCCACTTCACCCTTCTGCCCCTTGCTGCCATGCTCTCCTGGGTCTCCAGCATCACCCTGCAAAAAGGAGGTGATGCCAGGGTTCAGAGGAAAATAAAGGTCTGGTACTATGTCTTATTCTTGTTACTTAACATGGCTACAAGTTATTGTAGGTTAGCCTCTAGTCTATTTGAAATGTATAACTGATGTATTTCTAGAGCGAAGCCTTTCATTCATAGCCTGGTTATCAGACCTAAAATTCACTTTGTGAATATGGTCTAGCCACGCTCTATTGGGAAGTGTTAACAGTTGTTTCCTTCTACTGGGCGTAGACCTCTGGTTAAAATTTACACTTTTGGACATCATTTAACTGATCAGCATTTACAACTGTTTTGATCGCTTCATCTAGCTCTACCACCATTTTGAAATACGCTCGACTTGAACGTCATCGCACTGATGACATTGGCGATGATGTTGACTGATGACGCCCACCTCCAGCAGGGTGGCTGTGAATCTAGTCTATTTTGAAGCCAAGCACATAGTTTGTTTGTTTATTTATTAGGATCCCCATTAGCTAACGTCGTAACGATAGCTATTCTTCCTGGGGTCTGACACTTAAAAAACATCAATGACGAATTTACACAAAAACATAAATATACATACAGTACATATATACACATATACACACAATACATACACCCAGTACATTTCAGATTCATATACATGTATACACAATGAAAGATATCATAAAGATATCAAATGATTAAAACACATTTTATGATCTGGACTGTTTTTTTTTTTTAATTGTCTGATTGTAATAAGTATCTTTTAATGTCTTTCTTGAAATAAGAAATTGTATTTGTTTTTAAAATAGAATCTGGTATAGCATTCCATTCTTTAACAGCTCTAAAAATCACTGTACACTGTACACTGTACTTCTAAGGAAATATGTCCTAGCCATAGGTGGAACAAGATAACCTGAAAACATAGTGGTCATTAACAGTATTGCATCTGAACATTTAACAACAAAGGATGTGGCTTGTTCTATATGTACAGACATCATGTTACAAGTACATGTATGTCAAGCAACAGTATCAGTCAAATCTTCAGCTAAAGGGCCAGGAGGACGTTCAAGTCAAGCGTGTTTCAAAATGGTGGTAGAGCTAGATAAGATCAAAACAGTTGTAAATGTCGATTGGTTAAATGATGTCTAATCGTTTATTATACTGTTATTTTATTGTCATGGCTTTACATATTGGTGTAAGACAGGGACAGTAGATCGTTATGGCATATTCATTTCCTACCGCTTGCGTAAACATATGTTGGAAAAGAGTGGCGCCTTCTCACTCCAGTTCCAGCGTGTTCGTTTGTGGAGTATAAGTAGGAGGAAACAATATAATATCTAATATATAGCTAAAATAGAATATCTAAAATGTCTAGCACAATTTTCTACACATACAATGAAAATTTTACATTTTTTATAATGAGCAATATATGAATGTAGTCATAAATGTATTCATGCAGAGGACACAATGAAACAACAACAAAATAAACCATATATACCTTGTCCCCTCTTTCTCCTTTCAGCTCAGGCACAATGTCAACCTTGCCAGAAGAAAAAGAAGAATGCATTTTTTAAACGATTTTACTTCAGTGTTTTCAACATTAAATGTCACCCAGAGCGCTGTGAAAGGGAAGATGACTGACAGTGGATATTTCGGTCCACACGTACCAGCTTCCCTGGAGGTCCCGGTGAGCCTTGTATTCCCTTGAGGACAAAGACAAAACCGTAAGATGTGAAACCATAGACAGCAAATGACAAGAACCCATAGTAATCAGATCTCAAACCTGATCTCCTTTCTCTCCTCGTGGTCCAGCAGGCCCAGCGACGCCCTACAAGCCAAACACAGGTCAATAAGGATCCTGCCAGGCCAAAGGTTAAAGCACACATTGAGCAGCTGCCTGTACAATATAAACCATGTGTGGCTCACATTTCGCCCACTCTCCCCTGGGTCTCCACTGTCTCCTTTCTCTCCTGGCCGGCCCGGTTGACCCGCCAGACCCTGAAGAGCGTCAAGAGAATACAGTCACCTTCCCAGTGAGGTGTCAACACAGCTTGGGATTGTGCCTTTGTCATAATATGCCATTCATTCTTCAAGGGTAAATAGAACCAGTGTCTCCTCAACAATATCATTTAAAAGATGTTTATCCTACCCTTAATCCTCTTTCGCCATTTTTCCCTGGGAGACCACTCTCCCCCTGGTGGTGGAACAAGGTTAATCAACATGTGATCAAGCATTTATTTACTATGATTTTGTATTCATCCAAATTACTCATGTTCAAATCAAATGTGTAATGATATCGAAGATATAAAGTCATAACAGAGGATAGTAAACATGTTCAAATGGAACAAACCTTGTGTTGCTCTATATTAGCTAGAAATTAGCTCTAAAATAGTTAGAAATGTTCTCTAAATTTGCATAACATTGGTAGGGGAAGCTACCGACTATCTACGTAAATAATGTTGTGTTTCCTTCTAGGAAAGACAGACAATACAGGGATAAATATGAAGGGAGAGAGGAAATAGTTTAGTAAATGTCTAGTAAAAGTCTTACAGGAGTGCCATCATCACCCTTGTCTCCTTTCTCCCCCTGTAAAAAACATTGTATAAATCATTAATTCACTCTGCCAGGGAAAAACAAGAAACACATTCAGGTTTGAAACAGTAAATATAGGCTACTCTAGAACATCAGTTGAAATGAACCAATGAGACAATGTAGAAAGAAAGAAAGAAAGTAAGAGCAATTGCAACAAATGTACCTCTAAAAGTAGCGTCATTGGGACGAAAAGCAGAAAGACGTCAAGGCCAGTTAGATACAGTATTTGTTTAAACATTAGTGACAACAATACACATGCAGTTATTTCACACTAATACAGTAGCAGCAGTATGACAGTCACCCTGTTAGTATACTCAGTGCAGTTGTTCAGGTGAGCGCAGGCTTTGGCGTGGCACCGCTAACAGCCCATTAGCAGCTCTGACCTGTTTCCCAGGGAGACCGTTTCTTCCTGACAAGCCGGAGCGCCCGTTCTCTCCCTTCTCTCCTGATTCACCTGGGTCTCCCTGGAACACAGTAAAAATACTTTACAACAAGTACTGCCGTAGCAATACAAGTGTTTAGAAATCTTCTTTAACACTGTCACAGTTTGACATCAAAGAGAGAGATCAAAGGAATGGCGAAAAAACAAATATGGCCACTATAGGGACTGATCTCACCTTGGCACCTGGCTTGCCACTGATGCCAGCGAGTCCCTGGAGGAAGGAGCAGATGTGTATCTATTAATATAGTGCCTGTAATGGTTTCAGAGCATGACCTGCACAGATGGCACAGACAAACACTTTGCCATTGCCGCAGTTAAATCAAAGTACTTCTATACATCAAAATGACAGATTTCTGCTCTGACGAATGATGATGGTCCTCTCAGGACGTACCCGATCTCCGGGCTCTCCTTTAGGTCCAGCTAGCCCTGGTGCTCCTGACCCGGGCAGACCCTTGCGGGATGAGAAAGTGAGAAAATCAGACCCTGTGGAAAACCCATGCATACCAATACACACAATGTCCACATATATCATTATGGTCCATCTCAGAGGTCTTTAACAGGGGGTCCGGGACTCCTAGGGGGTCCTCAGAGGTACGGCAGGATATCCTTCAAATTATTAGATTTTTATTTTTATTTTTTATGTAAATATCAGATAATATACATTAACATACAGTAAATACAACCTGTGCAATACATATATAAATCTGTCAATAATTATTTGAATGGCTTAGTTAGGCAACTAAATATATTATATTATTATATATGTGATTAGAAGAGCTCTGGTCTAACTGGAAGGATTATACAGTCAATCTATGTTTGTATACTATGGAGCTACTGTATGTATTTGAATTTAGACAATACGATTTTTTGCAATCAATTATAATGATGACAAATGCCTGCCAATGGGATGACTTGCTGCAAAAACAAACAAGCATGGTGCATTTACAGAGTAGTGTTAAGTTATGGTTACAGTATGTGACCACTAGACGTTAATACAAATACAAACACACTCATCACCACAATGTGAGTTAGCACATTGTGACAAGGCCTATGGGGTATTTCATCTCGGAAAGTATTGCTTTTGCAAAACTGGCAGTGCCTGTTAAAGACACATTTGGGGCCCTATCTTACAATGCGGGAACGCAAGTGTCTTTGCTAGTTTTAGACCGACGCAGTTGTCATTTTCCCATCCAGCGCCCAGTTTGTCTAAATAAACAGCAAATGCACTTGTGCACCATTTGAGCACCCGTGGGTGTGTTGGCCTAACATGAGGTGAGGAGCTAGCGCATTGCTGGCACATTGCTATCTTGAGGCAGCGGAAAGTGATTGCGCTATACTGATAACAGCGTTATCAATGTAGTATCGCCTATGACGGACCGTGCACAACGACACTCTGCTTGTTACACACACAGGGATGTGCAGGAGCACACAAACATGCAAAGGATTAAAAAATGAATAGAGTACAATGTGAAATATTCTTAGTGTGTAGCCTACATCTACATACAGCTCCAACACACCTGATTCTAATGAATGGGTCGTTATCAGGCTTCTAACACACACACTTCTAACTTTGTTCATTAGAATCAGGTGTGTTGGAGCAGGGAGACATCTAAAACATGCAGGGCTGCGACTCTCCAGGACCAGGGTTCCCTACCCCTGTAGGGCCTAGATGGTCAGCTCCAACACTTTCATAAACCCGTAGGTATAATATCAATCCGTCTTTGATGCAAGTGCGCCTGGATTTTTCTAAAGGGAATGGGAGATGACACTCTGATTGGTTGATTGTATGTTAAGCCCAAAACACACCCATGAATAATGAAGAGAGTAAGTCCAACCCTTTATAACCATGCGCCCGGCACTAAACTCGCAAAAGTGGATGTGGACACGCCCTGCTGAATGCAGTTTGCGCCTTGCGCTTTAAACTGTGCTCTTATCGTTAAAATAGGGCCCTAAGTGTCCAGAACCAGTTGTGAATCATGTTGTGAAACACACTACCCAAACAACACCAGCCAGACACAACACAATCGAGGAGGTCATCTTTAAGGCAATCGACTCACTCTATCTCCTTTCTGTCCCAGCTCGCCCTTCTCCCCTCTCTGCCCCTCTGGACCAGCCGGACCGACCTCTCCCTGTGTGGCCAGAGTAGAAGCCCCATTAAAGTGAAGCATTAACCAGGCTGATGCTGCTGGAGAGCTATGGAGGTGAAACACATCTTCCTACCTGGTCACCTTTCTTCCCTGGGAAACTCATGCCCTGTTGGTGGAGTAGCCCCAGCAAAGCAATGACAACAGACAGATCAGATAATACACAGTGCAGCAGTATCAAAATAATGGACAGCTGATCCAACGTATCAAGATGTAGTTTGTTTTATTTATTTTTATGTCTGCTCACTCACACTGCGGCCGGGCTCCCCACGCGCACCCTCGTTTCCCTGGAAACAGGCAGGTGGTTAAGATAGTGTCAAGTAAGGCAATACAGCATTCTGTTGCAGAGACATGTTTCTACTGAGACGCTTAGAATCCATCCCACCTTCTCCCCCAGTGGTCCTGCGGGCCCCGCCAAACCCTGACGACATATGGAAAGAGAATCATGTACAAACAAATCTATACCATCACACGCCATACAGAAGCATGAACGGAGGTCATGTTACCACTCACCCTCAGACCTGGTGCTCCTGCCAGGCCTGGCTTCCCAATGTCCCCCTGGAAAACACAACACGGGAACCACTTTTAATGCAATATGTTCCTGCTACTGCTATAGCTACAGTGCAGTTAGACAAGCCATTCTATTTGGATGGAAAGGAAATCCGCTTTCTCCAAACTGTGCGTGTAGTTTGTGTGCATGTTACGGAGACCTGTATTATAACTCGTTTTTATAAAATGAGCTGAAATACTCACTCTCTCTCCAGTTTCACCAGCTGGGCCTCTCTCACCCTGTAAAGAGAGAGCCACACGTTAACAGTTGAAACCAAGAGGGGACATTATTTACGTTACGTCACATCGTCACCAGCCTAAAATAACAAATATTTTTGCCTAAATCATCTCCTCATAATGCTTGTTATGACTACATCCTCAGTTGATCAGATCTTGCAATTCTACCCCTGTATTATAATGGCCTGTGTCAATATTTGGTTAAGTTTTTTGTGTTTTGTGAATAACCTGAAAAAATTACTCATTATATTAGGAAGGTGACGACATTTAATCTTGGGAATGAGAGCTCCCAGGGCCGGGGGCAGGGCGCATATCACTACACACACGATACAAGATCATTCTAAAAATAAAGCAACTTAGGTATTCTGCACATCCACTTCAAGACAAGAAGCTTGACTAAAAATTAATCGTTTCAAATTTTCAACTTTATTTTTACAACGTAACACAATTCTAATTCTCTATGATAAATAAACAATAACGTGTAGCAGAATTGCACGTACACTATATGTGCACAGGCAATTCTGCTACTTCATGCTACCCGCACATGCCGCATATTATATGAAAGCCCAGAATCTACGAATTCCAATTTGCACAGGAAATATTCAGATGTTGGGCTTTTGTTTTCTTGAGGTTTGGGGCTGCAACTGCATCATTCCAAAGTGATTTTTTACTCTAAAAGTAAATAGATTTTTAGGTGGAAATGAAATATAAAGTTTTTACTGTTTTCCATCTCTATATACTCTGTAATGGTAATATAAATCGGTTTACTTAGAATGTGTTTCATATTCAATAGCTTCTGCCCTATCAAATGAGACCAGAAGTGTGTCATAGTTGAGGAACTGCGCTTGATTTATTTGTGATATTACATTTTAGGCGTTTTTCCTGGAAATTGTGCTAGGGCTTAAGGGGTTTTAAGTACAGTTATAATTTT
Source organism: Typhlichthys eigenmanni (assembly GCA_027564635.1). Classification (NCBI taxonomy): domain Eukaryota; kingdom Metazoa; phylum Chordata; class Actinopteri; order Percopsiformes; family Amblyopsidae; genus Typhlichthys; species Typhlichthys eigenmanni. Next base: position 6,704 of record JAODUK010079254.1, on the reverse strand, counting down.
TATCATACAGTAAGAATCACTATTAAGTAATTATCTGAGCTACATGTGCAACTCAAAGATATAAGCATTAGGCTATATAATATTAATAAAAATAATAATTTAAAATAATAAAATATCTCTGGCCAAAGTAATTGCAACAGACAATATTATCAGGATTATTTATTATATTATTATTAAACTCTTAAAATGGCACTAAAACATACTGGATTCACTTTAGCTTACATTTAATAAAGAAACAATCATTTGCATTATCATGACACATACAGTACATCATAGTTTTGAAACCAGTATTTCAACAAATCCAATTGATCTTTTCTATGTGGGGGACACAGAACCTTCAGCCATGGTGCTGATTGACTGGAAAGATGCAGGCTAATACATCAATTAGTATATCAATACAATGGAACTGTACAGGTGAGCTACACAGCTCTTTTTCAAGTCACTTGTGAAAATATTCATACTCATGTGAGGATATTCATGATTATCATAACATTGAACATGCACCGCGATACAATTATCGTCAGTATTTTTATTGCGATAAACAATAATATCATATACCGTCCCATCCCTACTTACAATATAAGATAAATAACAAATAAAAATTAGATCAAATAAGTACACAGTGAGAAGATAGGCTCGCCTACACAGAACGATGACTCACCCTATCTCCCTGTGAGCCAGCTTCACCCGGCTGGCCTCGGTCACCCTGTCAGGGCACACACGTACGTCAGTACGTCATCTACTGTACACCACTAGTGTACTGGAGGAACCACGCCTGGTCAGCCACACTGATGTCTGCCTTACCTTGAGGCCGATCTCCCCTGGTGGTCCGCGTGGGCCCTGAAACATCCATCATGTCTCTTAGAAACATCTCAGTACAGCTGCATCACTACATCTTGCTTAGCGGCTCTTTACCTACCCTGTCGCCGGGCTCTCCTGCCCTCCCCGGAGGTCCTGGTGTCCCCTCTGTGCTGTCGCCCTAAAATATCAACCACCGAGACGTTTGTCCATAACACAAACCACACACACACACACACAGCATAGGAGAAGGGGCTTGGTGTATTGTTGTAAATGCACTGGTTTACAACACAGGTACAAGTCATCCATAAACAACATACACCCTGGCGTTAATTAGGTACACCTATACACCTGCTGCATAAATAGCAGATCGCTATCAGCCAATAATGCATCTGCATCTCTGTACAAGAGGTTCAGGGCAAACATTACAATGTGGCACGAAGGCCGTGTAATGGTTGTCGTGCCACAGATAACAGACTACAAAACGGAGCACAGTGAACGGCAGTTCTGTGGGTGTAAACAGCTAATTAATTAGAGCAAGATGGAGGTTAGAAGAGAATGGCTAGACTGGTTCAATAGGACAAAAGGAACGTGAATGTAATCTCTGAAGACACAGCACATCAAAGCGTGAAGTGAAGGAGCTTAATCAGTAGATCAACAGCAGGTGTGTCTAATAAAGTGTATAATGAGCGTCTAGAAGTACATAATAGCAGTAGAAAGGTAGCATGCAGTGACATACTGTATGGTGATTGTACAGTAGCATGCACTGTGCGCTGGGTGAAACACACTGTGTCGAATAACAGACTGGTTGATTCCGTCTAAACCTTCGTCTACCTTGTCTCCCTTGACGCCTTGTGGTCCTGTAAGCCCTCTGGGCCCCAGAGCACCGGCCAGTCCCGGAAGACCCTTGGTAACACAAATCAAGACTGCTCAATGCAAAAACACATGTTTGCTAAATCCACACACACTATCTCACATGACGTCACATGAACACGTGTGTACTGTAGGGCTGTGTTGAAGAAAATGATGCCGCGATATACTGGGTGTAACTGTACGTGTATTCATATCAAACTGTTCTGTACGGAGGTTATGGTTCGGTGCGTGCATTTGTACGGTATGGTGCGAAGATAGGTGAGCGAGCATAATGCAGAACCACAGAGCCTTTAAACTGTAAGCCTTGGCCCAAATTGTAGAACTTCTTGTTTCTTTTCAAACAGCTTTAAGAGAAAATGTTGTGCATTGGTGTGTGTTGGATAGGAAAAGGGTTGTGTGATGGCATTATTGAAGAGTAAAGGCTGCTGTATCTGACAATAATGATACAACAGAATGCGGAACAAGCAGAGTCGCTAACTGGATGGGGATTGCTGGTGGATATTACTTGCCCCGTACCACCGGAACTACATGTTATTTTACTCTTAAGGGGGTGACAGTGCAGCGCACACAAACAAACAATTGCTGAGTCATTTAATGAATCGGCTTTACACAGCTCAAACAAACACAAAACAGATGCACATATACATACAAACCACATATACAACATATACCCTCCTCTACACGAGTGCACAGTGAGTGACATAATACATATTGGTGTGTGTGTGTGTGTGTGTGTGTGTGTGTGTGTGTCGAGCTTTGGCAAGTGAGAATGAATGGGAGGGGGTGTGCCACCCGTCAGCGCAGTGCCCCGTTACAACTTCATTGTGCAGTAGTACGTTTTAGCCAGTTACGTCAAATCATGACTGGATTATATGACAAGTCAAAAAGTTGCACGCTCTGTATGTTTATGCACAAAACACATACACACACACACATACAAGCTACGCGTGTCAGCACATGGCTGGTGAGTGGCAGAGCTTACCGGGGACCCCTTCTCTCCCTTCACCGCCACCCCGCTGCCAACCCCCGGAGGTCCCTGTTGACGAGAGAGATAAGAGAACCACATGCTCACACACTCTCAGGGCGTCTGTGGTGAGAGGACAACACAGCAATGGTGTTACTCACCCGCTCTCCAGCGCTGCCCTTGTCTCCCTGCTCAGAGAGAGAGAGAGCGAGAGCGAGAGCGAGAGAGAGAGAGAGAGAGAGTTTATGTCTTTAGTGAGCTTGATAGAACAAGAGTTATAACACAGATGTAGCCTGCCACCGACGAAGCCGGCTGACTCACAAACCACTTCTTCTACACAGTGACTGAACATCAAAGCCATGTAAGATCATCAGACAATGGTTGTCACGGAAACAGATCCAAAGACAGAACATTGACATAAAGTTCATTTAACACATAGCTTAGCAGCTTTGGTTTTGTATTGAAAGCCATGCTTCATTTGAGCTTCTGGGAAATTGTCCATAATGGGTGTATTAGGACAATCGCCTTCACATAGCTGAGCCTCAACAGCCAAAATATTGATGCAATTGATATTTTGGACTAAAATGTATGGGAGACCATGTGTGTGTGAGAGAGAGAGAGAGAGAGAGAGAGAGAGAGAGAGAGAGAGAGAGAGAGAGAGAGAGAGAGAGAGAGAGAGAGATATTCCTATAGCTCCAGTGTACAGTATGGCCTTAGAACACTGCCAAAATATGTAGCTCAATGTTGCCACCAGATGGTCAGTGTTGCAATGAGCGCGCTATCTGAATAAGAATGAAAGACTACAATTTAGAAACTCTGCCCCCTCCCTCTGGAGCCTGGGCTGTCATTTACAAAACCTGTTCAGTTGTGTGACTTCTAACTTGTTGTTGTTGATTTGAGTCAAACCGCAGATACTGTATGCTGCAAATGTGTGCATCATATGCAGATGAGCTAGGTGCTTTAAACAAGGAATCTAAAGTAGAAGACATTGTATTTTCTCAATGATAACTTATTGTTAAAAACACAACGTCCAAATACCCTTTGAGTAAGCATAGTAAACACAATATATTGTGGTAAATGAATTAGCTTTCAAGTTTTGTCCTCAAATCATTTTGAGGACATAGCTTGGAAACATGGTGTCTTTGGGGGAGGAGCAGGTTATGGGGGTGTTTGATCCTTGTGAAATGTGGGCTTGTAATGCCCTTTGAGACTGTAATGTGATTAAGGGTTATATAAATAAAACGTACTTGACTTGACTTGTGTGATTTTCAAGGTAATTATGTGCTAATGGAGAATAGAGGGAGATAGCCAACCTTGACGGCAATCCCTGAGGTCCCTGGTATCCCCGGGCGGCCATCTTGTCCTGGTGTTCCTGGCACTCCAGGGAACCCTTTGGCTCCGTCGTTGCCTGGGCGACCTGGAGTGCCCTGTGTGTAAGATTGCAGTTATCAGTAGTCACATATTTGTGTACACAACATTATGTAAAAGGCAGCAGTTGTTCAAAGCTAGCCCCCGTGTTGCCTTGGGGCTTCGTCAGAATTTACAAATGGCGGTTGTTCTGATTGCTAACTCTAAGTATTCACCAGTATTGTGACTACCTGAGTAGTTCCACCTGAATAATTTTCAAACCATGGCATTGTACCAAACCAGGAAAACAACGTTGATATTTCAGATTTTAGGATAACTTCATCGGGGGCGAAAATAGCTATTTTGTGTGTATATATATATATATATATATATATATATATATATATATATATATATATATAGTGTGTATATATACTATGTGAGCCTGATTCTCTCCTCTTCTAGATTCTGACCACATTGACACCTCGTTTGGTGATGTGTGACATGACCTTCCCTGTATTGACTTCAGGTTTATTTCTCACCGGTATTCCTGGGATGCCTGGCTCTCCTTTTCTCCCGGGTAGACCCCCTCCTGACACCCCTGTGCCTGAGTCACCCTGGAACAGCAGCGTAGCAGGACAAATGCACTTAATTTAAGAAACGGTTGCCTCTCTCTCTCTCTCTCTCTCTCAAATGAATACAAATACACTAATATGCTAAGAAGTAGTTTACTCACCCTCTCACCCTTGTCACCTTTGGTACCTGGTGCGCCTGTTGAACCTGGTTCACCCTACAGTACAATAAGCAACGCACCCAAACAACACAAACACTCAATTAGCAGCAAGTGGAAGTATGTGACATTGGTGCTGTCAGTTCTGTAATACTTACAGGATCTCCTCTAACACCAGGAAGGCCCAGCGCACCCTGAAAGCCAAAGACAGGTCATTGTTTCCCCTATCAATTGCATTGTATTATGATGTATCATTCCTCATTAAGGGATGGGAATACAAATGCTGTTTGCTCCAGCACTCCAGGCTGTGACAGGTGAGTAATTGATATAGTAATTAAAGTATTCATTTTAAGACCCAATGTTATCATATCATTCCACGTCATTTGGGACAAACATGTCTCTCCCTTTGAGCTTTTTTCTTTATTGGTTATCTGACTGGGAGTGGGAGAATACACTGTAGTATGTCAGAGGTTACTGGTTACAATCTGAATCCAGAAATGATGTCACACCTAGAAATAAATCAGTTTAGTATTTTCTCAGTCATTTTGAGTTTTGCCAAAATTTCATGCATGTTTAAATTCCTTATTTAAAAAAAGTTCCCCATTCAGATCCCTCCAGGCAACATTTTATTTATTTTAAGATACAAGTTTTACAATAGGGGCTGCATATTGTGTATATACTTGATAATAACCTGTTATTCAACTAATTATTGTATCATTTGGACGTTGCTCTTACCGGTACCCCTGCAGCTCCAGGAGAGCCAGGTCGTCCTGGCAACCCAGAACTCCCATCAAGCCCGGGGAAGCCCTGAAGTCAGAGCACGCATGTTAGCTGCTACAGTAGCTCTGATGGTTACTGTAATGTAAGTAGTACTGTGGTGGCGTGACCAAACTCACCCTCTCCCCTTTCTCTCCTCTGACCCCGACTGACTGGCCTGGGGTCCCCGGATGTCCCTCTGGGCCTGTGGGACCCTCCCTTCCTGGCAGGCCGTCACGACCCTGCGACACACACACACACACACACACACACAGCACGTCACTTCCAAATATCCAGGTATTTAGTGAAGTGATGTCAGCAGACCGTCTGGTAATGAACCACTCACAGGGTCTCCCTTGCGACCGTCGGAGCCGTCTCGGCCTCGCGCCCCCTGAAAGGTCAAAGTGACAACCATCAGGACAGCTGAGCCTTCTCGCTGATGACACAGTTCTCCATCAGATCACAATAACACAGGGCAACAACAGCGGGTGCATACCTTATCTCCTCGCTCTCCCTTGTCACCCTGTAACAGAACAGATATGTTCCTAATATGTTTAATAACAGGTAGCAGGCCTACGTATCTATCCGTACGTATCCATGCACACTGTCCTGCTTTAATGCAATTATACAGCACATACAGAACGTTACTTCCAATAGAAGTCTACAGTACATGAGGATATGTAATATAAGGACATAAGATAGGATAAGATTCGGGTGTTTCCCCCCAACAACATTATAACACACACATGTATAAGTAGATCAACAACTGTTAGATAATAATAAATGTGTGTGTCATCCAGCTGTATTTACACCGTGCAAATACTGTGCACACCCTGGGGTTGAGCATTACACTGTGCTGAGCACCCTTGCTGAGCGTGTGTTGCGGTGCGTTAACTCACCCGTGGACACTGCACGGTGCACTCTGTGCCTGGGCCTGCCTACACAAACACGATAACAAACACTTACAATCTACCACTTATAACCAATAATGGACATATTCATTTGTCAGACAGTATAGATAACTGCCACACACACAAAGATCTGCAATGTGGACGTGATAGCGTTTGTTTCAATTGTGAAGACGACTAATCATTTTTATTTCCTTCTGATCTGTAAACAACAGTGGACTTGTAATCCTAGTGTAAATGTACAGTAGCCTTAACTTAGTAACTTAGTAACTGAGCCCATAAATCAACATGAACACTTATTCATTATACCATGACATGTCTGTGTAAC
>JAODUK010079243.1:0-15623 GCA_027564635.1 Typhlichthys eigenmanni | reverse complement strand
CTTGGCCAGGACGCTTTTGTAAATGAGATTCTTAATCTCAATAAGTCTTTCCTGGTTAAATAAAGGTATAATAATAACTACCTGTCTGTCTGCCTATCTGCCTGTCTATGTTTGTCTGTCTAATGGACCTTTTGCTAGAAGCGAGTTAGCCAAGCCCATGCGTTGGTCTGTTGGACAGCTGACCCACATGGCTCTGAGCTAACCATAACACCAGAGACAACCAATATTGTGTCAACAATAACGGAAGAAAATCGTAAAACCGCAGGATATAGCTTCCTGATAGTTTCAGTTTCTCATTTAGATCTAGTAGCCTACTGTTTAAATTAAAAAATGAATAAAACCGTTGATGAGATCTCCCCAGAAATGCCAAAAGCTTTGGATGTGGAGGGAATGTTTTGGATGACACGCCTCTTTAACATCGCGTCGAAGTCAGGGACAGTGCCAAAAGAGTGGCAGAGTGGTGGTTCCCCTCTTCAAAAAGGGGGACCAGAGAGTGTGTGCCAATTACAGGGTATAACACTACTCAGCCTCTCTGGTAAAGTCTACTCCAAGGTGCTGGAGAGGAGGGCTTGGCCGATTGTCGAACCTCAGACTGAAGAACAACAATGCGGAATCCGTCCTGCTCGTGGAACAACGGACCAGCTCTTTACTCGCGCAAGCATCCTGGATGGGCCCTGGGAGTATGCCCTTCTAGTACACGTGTGCTTTGTAGATCTGGAGAAGGCGTATGAGATACTGTAGGAGGTGCTGCGGGAGTAAGCGGTGAGGGAGTCCCTTTTAAGGTCAATCCAATTTGAGGTCAATCCAATGTGATTTACTCTAACCCGAGCCCGAGAAAGGAGCCAGTTGAGGTGGTACGGGCATCTGGGATGCCCCCTGGGCGTCTCCCATGGGAGGTGTTCCAGGCACGTCCAGCTGGGAGGAGGCCTCGTGGAAGACCCAGGACCAGGTGGAGAGATTATATCTCTACACTGGCCTGGGAACGCCTCGGGAACCCCCAGTCAGAGCTTGCTAATGAGGCTCGGGAAAGGGAGGTTTGGGGTCCCCTGCTGGAGCTGCTGCCCCCGCGACCCGACTCTGGATAAGCAGGTGACGATGGATGGATGGATAAAATCAGTTACTGTCTGCAGCCGGTACATTCCCACGGCGAATGCAGTGGTTCTTGTTTATCCGACAGTGTGGCGCCTAGCAACCTATTTCGGCCTGTTGATTAGTCAGATTTTCATACTCTGGCGAAAGGTCCATTTTCTGTCTGTCTTACCGTTTGTCTCTACTCACTGACTGTCTACCTGTCTGTCTCTCTCGCTGCCTGTCTACCTGTCTGTCTGTTTACCTATCTGGTTACCTGTGTGTCTCTCTGGCTGCCTGTCCACCTGTCCAGGTGTGGAAGGACCTCCAGGCTGTCCAGGTGCACCAGGTCCTCCTGGGTCTACTGGTAAAGAGGGCCCTCCTGGAGCTAAAGGAGACCCAGGAACCCCGGGCCTGCCAGGTACAAGCACTGCATGCTTTACACCACTAGGTGGCATGTGCTCCTGTTCCTATTCCATTCTTAAGCCCTATTCACACATACCATAGTAATAATGGCATAGTTACAGTAGCCTTGACAGACAGGAGACTTCGCAAGGTGTTAAATGGGGGAATGGATATACAGGTATATCGAGCCCAGTTTCAATTTACACTTGACCCCATGCAGGAACGATGCCTGTAAAATGCAGGGTTATATTGCATGTGTGAAAAGGGCTTTAGAAAACAATTTGCTGAAAAGGGCTTTACATTGTCCAGCAGACAATAAATATTGCTTGAACTACGAAAACTTTTCCAGGTCCCCATTATTAATCTCAATGTGGCAAAACTGGTTAAATAAAGGTTTTCCTTTGGCAAGCTGTTTCAAAGGACTGACTTTCTGAATTTGGGGACAGAAGGCCGATACCAGATGATCTGAGGGACGAATTGGGCACATATTTAAACACTATGTCATGCACACTGTAAACACACTGCTGCTTTTACTGCTGCTACTAATGATAATGTTCATAATTACATCAGTCTACCATCACTCTTTTAGGACCCCATGGTCCATTTGGACTTTATGGCTTGGACGGACTGAAAGGAGTTAAAGGCGACATGGGAGCTACAGGTACAAACACACACAGGGCAGGTTAACAGACCCTGGGTCAGCCCATCTGGTTGTGTTGCATTGCCCCTGCCTGGTTAACAGACCTTGGGTCAGCCCATCTGGTTGTGTTGCATTGCTCCTGCCTGGTTAACAGACCCTGGGTCAGCCCATCTGGTTGTGTTGCATTACATCATTTAACCAAGGTTCCAACAGACAACACAAGGAGGCGGCGACCAGACCACAACGACCAAGTGTTCCATATAAATCAATGGGGAGATACACAGATTTCACCACAATATTGCCCATTATTTATCTCTGGGGGCATTAATGGGTATTTTGAGTATATATCTTTAATTCCCAAGTACCTACGATCAATATGAGGCCACAACTGTATTACTGTAGCAAACTCTTTTGAGGTAAATTGACTTTGTTTCAAGACACGCAGGGTATATTTAGCTGTCTGGGCCAGGTCTGGGTAACCTGACATGCCAGATTAATTGTCACAACTCACTGTGAAATTAAACTGAAGCTTCTGGTTTTACAAGGCTAAAGTCTAGGCGCTGCTTAGCTCAGCCTCTACAGCAAAATGCCGTTGGTGACATATGGTTGATTACGTGTTAATAGGTATGATGACATTATGCTGCAATTGTTCTACTTAGAATATTGTTTGCTTATAATTGCTGGTATATGACCTGTCCAACTACTGACAAATGTACTACATGTAAGTCGCTTTGGATAAAAGCATCCAAATGTAAGTGTGACACACCCACTTAAGAGACCAGGGGCCTCGTGTATCAACATTGCGTATGCATGCTGGTTTTCACACCCAAAGTGTGATGTATCAATGTGAACGTGACGTGAGAATGTGCAGAGCGCACTGCAAAGTCTGGCCCTGTAATGTGTCGATTTCAAACCTAAAAGGACCAAACCTCACCAAATATGTGTCCCCTCCAGTTACTATAAGGCAATATGGCTATGTCAATAAAAAAATATATATCCGATGACCACAACATAAGTTAGATCATCATGTAGCATAATGAGGATTTATTAATGTTTAATATCAGAAAAGGAAGAGTGCGTGTGCTTGTATGTTAACTAACATTCATTATATTTCATTGCTCTTATTCTACTTGCCACAACAATATGATGGTACTTAATGTTCATCCTACAGCCAGCAAGGTGGATGCATCCACCTTGGTTAAACATTGTGCACCATTTGCAAAGTATTTCCCCTTATGCCCTGCTTTTTATACTCCTGTGGTCTTAACATTTACATTAACTGCAGGTGGCAGACGCTTTTATCCAAAGCGACTGATATGTAACACATTTGTCATTAGTTGGACACCAGTAATTGTAAGCAACCAATATTTTGTAAAAATAGTTACAAATAGAGTAGAGAAACAGAAAAAGAGTTAAAATTGAGTGCTAGGAGGTGGAGAGGTCGTGCGTTGAGGTGGATCGTGAAGAGGTGTGTCTTGAGTCTCTTGCAGAAGATGGGTAATGTTTCAGCAGTCCTGACTGTTGCTGGGAGCTCGTTCCACCATTTTGGATCAAGGACAGAGTACATTCCAGACTTCGATGAGCGAGTCTTGAGACTGCAAGACTCAGTGTCAGCCGGCCAGCCAAGGTGGTGGTATAAATTGCTCTTGTCAGTACCTGGAACAGGACCATTTCTTGGAGGTAGCTTGGGGCAATTTTCTTTACTGCCTTGTAGGCCAATTCCAGTGTTTTTAACTGGTTGCGGGCTGCAATGGGGAGCCAGTGAAGTTCTTAAAAGAAAGGGATTAAATGGGAGAACTTGGGTTGGTTGAATACCAGGCGGGCTGCAGCGTTTTGAACACGCTGCAAGGGTCTGATAGAGCACGCTGGTAGTCCAGTTAACAGAGTTGCAGTAATGCAGCCGTGAGTTTGGACCAGGAGTTGTGTCACTTGTGAGGGAACGGCCTTATTCTTCTGATATTGTAGAGTGAGAATCTACAGGCACGAGCTGTTGCAGCGATATTATCTGTGCCTGATAGTTGGTTGTCCACGGTGACTCCAATACTCTTTACAGTAGGAGAGAAGGACACTGTGGTGTTCTCAGTAGCTCTGTTTTGTAGAGTTTGAGGTAAATGGGTAGACATCCAGCCACATATGTCAGCAAGACATTCAGAGATCCGACTTGATATCTGTATGTCAGATGGAGGATAAGAGAGGTAATTGTTGGGTGTCATCAGCATAGCAGTGATAGGAGAATCCATCAGAAGAAACTACAGGGCTGAAAGTGGGCAGGGTTTGGAAAGGCGTCCATCCCAGAGGACTTGATAGGAGTGATCTGTCAGATAGGAATCGAACCAGGAGAGAGCAGCATGTGCAATCCCCAGCTCAGTGAGTGTTGAAAGAAGGATCTGGTGGTTTACCGTGTCAAATACAGCAGAGAGGTCTAAAAGGATGGGGACTGAGGAGAGGGAGGATGCTCTGGTAGTGTGAAGGGCTTCAGACACTGCGAGAAGGGCAGTCTCTGTGGAGTGCGCAACTTCGAAGTCAGATTGTTGTGGGTCTAGGAGGTTGTGGTCTGAGAGGTAGAAAGAGTTGTTTGGAGACTCCACGTTCAAGGGTTTTCGACAGGAAGGAGGGGACGGATACTGGTCTGTAGTTCTGGAGAGTGCTTGCAAGGACTGGTTTCTTGAGCAGCGGTCTGACTAGCTGTTTTGAAGGCAGCTGGGGCCAAGCCCGAGGACAGAGAGGAGTTGATCAGTGAGGTTAGGAATGGTAGGATGTCCTGTGAGATGGCTTGGAGTAGGAATGTGGGGATAGGAAGAAGCCCCTTGTACATTTTATCCTCGTAGAACAGATATGGATCTGGTAGTGTTTGGACTTCTTCCTAGGACAGGGAGGAGAAAGCAGTATGGTTGCAGGGAGACTGTGTGAAAAGTAATAGAAGGAGGGGCAAAGGAGTGGTTAATGTAATTTCCTTTTTGAAGAACAACATCATCTGACATGGACAGAGAGGTGGAGGGGTGGGTGGTATAAGAATAGGTGGGTGTTGTGAGAAGGAAGGAGCATACAGAGAACAGTTTCCTGGAGGTGGCTGAGGTAGGAGATAGGATTGGCAGAAACAGAGTTGACCTTGGCAACATGACACATTCTTAACTAGACACCATTAGGGTGTTGCGACCACTGTGGTCGAAGCCACCGCACCACACAGAGCCGCTCAAGAGATGTGTAAGGTTTGTTTTGACTGCCTATAATTAGACACACCTGGAAGGTGTAGTGGGGAGCAAAACAGTAGAATCTGGCTGACAAACAAACTAATGTAAAACCTGAAGAAATATACAATAAATTAAGTAAGCATATCTGAAGTAGGTCATTTTTTCTCGATAAGATAAGATAAAGATAATAAGAAAGAGGGCTGCAGCCTTTTGTACACGATGGGTAGCAAAATGCTGCCACACAAATTATTTCAAAGTTGTGGGGCATATTTTACTCTAATTTATCCCTCACAAACATGCTGATATCATATATCATCATGTTTTACGGTAATCTGGGTTACCCTAGGTTACCTAGGTTAGAGATCGGGTTATATGGGTTAGATCTTACATGCAAACATCGAAACCACATTCTTCTACTTGACTGCTATGTGTAATGCAGGGACACACTAGATGTTAGGGTTAGAGTAACCCTAGAGCAGTGATCCCCAAAGGTGACCTGCAAGAGCAAAATGTTTGGCCTACAACGACCCATTGGCAAACGTAAAGCACAATAAAAATGTGTTTCTGAAATCTCTACCACATTTTTATTTACTGTCTTCCATCTGTGTCAGAGTTAAACACACACGCACATGTATTCTCTGAGGACCCACCCATACACTGTCTCCGATTGGCTCTCTTTAACCAAACAACAAACATAGCCTAGCCAATCAAGAGGCAGAGTAGGGGCTGGTCGTCGGAATGCATCGGTGCGTTCAGTGGACTGAAAGTTCAGAATGTTCAATGAACATTACATGTGTTATTACAATCTTATTTAATTTTAAATGTATTCCATCTGATTATGATATTAAGAAGGAGAACGAGACTGCAGCTACAGTAAGCTACTAATGCTATATGGATGCTAGGTTTTATGTTTACATGTGCTACTGATATCTCAACAAAACTTTTAAATAGATGTAATTGTGCCACAAACAGCGATTCATTATTTGGGCCGGTAAAAATATGCTATGCTGGGCCAGCGAGGGTGAATATTTTTCAACTACCAGCCACCCGGGCCACAGGTTTATGTCGATAATGGATGTCTACAACACAGTTCCTATTTTTAACACATAACAGAAGGGTTTGTTGTGTGACCCATAGCTGTCACTTTGCTCACTAATTGGTGAGTTAACATTCATCTATTTTTGCCCATCCATCAATGTTACTGTGAAATAATAATCATAACAATACTGAGTCAGCATAATGGTGGATCATTCAGTAGCCTACTAACTAAAACACAGAAAACAACATAGTACAAATGAATACAATGTGCTTCAGTTTTAGTATTTGCTCACAGTCTGGCTTTACTCTTATTGCGCTGAATGAATGTGGTTGTAGAGATGCTGTTGATAGCTGTCTGGACGTTTTTCAGATGGACACTGTTTGACAATCAGCATTCATGTTATTTTTGCTATGCAGACACAGGCTTTGTCAGGTCTTTGTAGAAACTTTCAGTTATGTTTTCTTAGGATACTAGGCTAATTGCTGTAGAGCTGTTTGTAGTAGTTGTATTTTTGTAATTCAATTAATTTTATATATATTTTTTGTCAGATGTAAAATGACGTGTGTGTGCCAGTGGGGTCCATGTGGTAGATCCATGTTTAACCCCGGACATTTTGGCCCTTGGGTTGGCATGCTTGACATATTTTGACCCTTGGGGAAAATTAATTGGGCAACCTTGCCCTAGAGTAATTAACCCTAACACTAGACAATCCTACCAAATTACACCATGTAAGAGACCACAGTTAGAATATGTTTTACTGTTTTGATCGTTATGTGTGTGGAGGTAATGTTTTGGCCAAAACATCACACCACACCACAAGATTCCAAACCAGAAATGACACAAAATCCTCATGAGAAAGTGACATTATTGAAAACACACATGGCAGACTAGCTTTCATAATTGTTTCTTCAGATGTTATAAAAGAAAAACTTAAAACACAAAGTAGAGACAGCATGGAAATGAAAATATTCTCTGCACAATCTAAGATAGCCTACACACTTTTACTTTTGCCACAATGGCTTCGGTTGTAATTACCTCCCAATTGGCTATAATCTTTCCCATGTGACAATCAACTGCGGCTGTGATCGACATTCCCCCACACACTACAGGAGTTTGGATCATAAATATTGAACATGTTTAATATTCAAGATGTCAGATCTGTGAGGCTCAGAATATTAAAAAAAACACTCTTAACATATCCCACACCACAGGATAATCAGTCGGTAGAGCCATCAACAAATCAAGGCTTTTCTGACCGGCATCAGAAGGGGGAAATCATGCACAGAATCGAGCTAATTATCCTGTAGTGTGTACCCGGCATAAGCCGTCCAACAAGATATAGGAAGGTGCTGGACTTGTGCAGTGGCACCGCTAGGCTCTTCTGACTACAACTGCATCTTTTTATCCTGACCGTGGGTTAGCTTTCCCTGATCTGTCTGTCTCTCTACCTGTCTGTCTGTCTGTCTGTCTGTTTTTCTGTCAGGTCTGTGTTCAGTGGGCCCTCCAGGAGTCCCGGGGCTGCTAGGAGAAAAAGGCCTTCAAGGCTGTCAAGGCCCCCCAGGCCCCTCACGACCCGGCCCCCCGGGACCTCAGGGGCAACATGGGCTACCAGGTACACCCCATCAAGGCTCCTATCAAGACCCCTATCAAGGGCCCTTAACACCCCTGAACCAGATGTATCTCTTTTCCACAAGGACTCTGCCGATGCTGAGCCTCATCTGTCTGGGTACATTTCCGCAGGTTTCAGAACCGAACGTTACATAGCGAAAGCGGAGGTATTTTCTGTGTAGATGTTACCAGGGTTGCACATGAAACCGGTTCTAGATTAGCCTAACCTTAACCCTGGCCCCACCACCCTATCCACCCTTACCCTGGCCGTAACCCTGGCCCCACCACCCTATCCACACTTACCCTGGCCGTAACCCTGGCCCCACCACCCTATCCACCCTTACCCTGGCCGTAACCCTGGCCCCACCACCCTATCCACCCTTACCCTGGCCGTAACCCTGGCCCCGCCACCCTATCCACCCTTACCCTGGCCGTAACCCTGGCCCCACCACCCTATCTGTGGACATCTCCCGTAACGGTCAGCTAACTTTATTAACAAGCAATTTATATGCTGCTTCAGGATACAAACAAGTTTGTCTTAGATAACATACTCTTAAGGCAAAATGCAACGCTAACCCATCTGAAGTTCATCACTATTGGGAGACAGGGCCCAGCGCAGGTATAAATGCTCACAACGGCATCAAACTATGACATAGGCTCCGCGTAGATTTGACACAGAAGCATAATTTGGCCTTAACAGTAGTGTGTGTGTGTGTGTGTGTGTGTGTGTGCGAACAGGGCCCCCAGGTAAATGTGGACCCCCAGGTGAACCAGGGGATGATTGTCAGAAGCTGATCCCAGGTGCCCCAGGGGAGGCTGGATTTCCTGGACCAGATGGAGAGCCAGGTATGCTAACATCTAACTAGCTGTACTAGTTGGAGTATGTGTGTGTGCATAGCTTTAGATTGCCAGTCACACAGAGTTTAGTTTTCAGGTTCAAGAACTGTTGATTCTTTAACGACCCTATTTAAACTAGTACTGATGCTGTTTAAGGAGAGTACAATGGTCGTGTTCCAGTATTGAATGATTAAGCTGACTGAATGTTTTAATAGTTTGTCAGACATGAATGGAGTTCTGTGACTCCTGACACTGGTTAGATGTGCAGTAGCCGCTGGCCTATGTACTCAAACAGGCACTAAACCATTGGTATTACCACACTCTATTATTCCTTATACATGCTGCCTGCAGCACTTTAAGCCATAATTGTGGATGGTTTTCTGTGCGTTGATGCAACATTTCCATAGGAAACATTTATAGTAAGTAATGCAAAAACATCTAATACACACATACAGTGTGATATAATACAAAAAATATATAGTAGTGTAACTTGATAGTGAAATAACAGGGTAGAACAGCTGTTTTTCTGACTGAAACATCCTGAAGCCCTGTGCAGTCCGTCTAACTATTAATGGAAAACTGGAGTATTTAAAGGTGATAGGTTCATGGGCTTGTTATGATCCTTGATCGTGAACATAGCCTTCCCCATAGCATGTTACCATGGCAATGAATTGTAAAGATTGAGCCACCGCTGTGAGAGAGAACCTCCAGTCAGATCTGAGTGTTACATGTTACATAGAGTATCACATCTTAAGCATATTCTGATACATGTAGAATAAATAATTAAAAATGAATAACATGTATTAGAGATTAGACATCAGGTCTGACATCAATGTTGCAGTGCGTATATAAGATGTGTGTGTTTGTGTTAAAGGCCTTGCTGGGGAGATTGGCTTTCCAGGCCTGGCTGTGTCTGTTCCAGGGGAGCAGGGTGACGATGGGGCCCCAGGACTGCCAGGCTTGAAGGGGAAGAGGGGGGCTCCAGGGGGCCCAGGGCTTCCAGGGAATTCTGGATTTCGAGGAGACAAAGGTAATGTCCGACCTTTCTTGTAGTGTACTGGGCATGTGTTGCCATCTTGCTGTTGTCATCAATCTTGTCAGATGTCACGTAGCACCAGTAGGTGCCAGTCACAGCTGAAGTATATCCCCATTTAGTTCCAAGCAGCTGCAACTTTGTTTAGGAGCAAAATAGTCTGGTGGTCTGGGTGTTGAACTACCAGTAGGGGCAAGATAGTCTCCATGGCGGTAAAGAGAACTGCTCCAAGATACCTCCATCAATGGTCCAGTTAAGGGCCCCAACAAAGCACTTCAATCTACCACCCTGGCTTGCAGACTGGCACTGTCATCACTACCAGGTCTCAAGACCGCTCATTGAAGTCTTGAATGCTTTATGTCCTGGCACCACAATGGTGGAACAAGCTTCCAGCAACAGTCTGGACTGCTGAAACACTTCCCCAATAGTGGTAAGGGTGGTTAACTCCCACCAAAAAGTAACTTGGTAACCCCAACAAATCCGGCCGACCTGTAAGCAAATATGTCTACCCTACATGCTCCTTAACACTGTACCTGTAAGCATCATGTAGCAAGATGCATACCAGAGCTTGTTGACTGGTGCATATCAAATAACCTCTGCATTAATGTGGAGAAAACCAATGAGGTGTTTGTGGATTTTAGGAGAAGTGGTCACATTCCCCCTCCACTCACCATTGCAGGAGCAGCTGTGGAGATGGTGCCCACCTTTAAATACCTAGGTGTGCACATCTCCATTGACCTTACGTGGGCCTTCAATACAGCCAGCATTATTAAGAAGGCCCACCAATGCCTGTGTTTTCTGAGGAGTCTGAGGCGGGCCAGTTTCGACCCTGCAATCTTTACCTCTTTTTACCGTGTGTGGTGGAGAGTATCTTCACATTCTCCATCACTGCTTGCTATGGGAGCTGCTCTGCAGCTGACAGGAAGGCGCTGCAGCGAGTGGTGAAATCACCAACTACAGCCTCCCTTTCCTGGATGATGTGTATGTCAGCAGGTGTAGAAGCAGAGCAGCATGCAACATGAAGGACCCCTCCTCCCCTACATGAAGGACCCCTCCTCCCCTCTGGCAGAAGGTTGGGTGCAAGAACAACAAGGATGAAGTGTAACTTCTTCCCAGAGGTTGTCAAGCTTATGGACCCCTTTTCTTAAAAAAGAGGCACCTAACAATGCTGCTTTAAAATTGTATATTGATCTTGAAGATATGTTTTATATAGTTTTAGGTTATTTATTTATCAGTATATTATGCTGCTATGCTGCTGTGTTCCAACATGATTGAATGACAATAAACTGAACCTGAACTTGATCTTGAACCTGCTCCTTAAAGCCCGCAATATACTTGCTTTTAACTACACGTTCACATACGCAAGATGGCTACCATGTGTATCGGGTGTGTATCCTGAATTTCTTTGGAGCATAGTTTGTGCACATCCTCAGAAATTAATGCTACGCACATGATGCAATACAACACATGAATGTGGGGCATTAGCTCAGGATTGAAAAGACAGATCAACAGCAGTCTCTGAACAAAGAACAACAATGGCGGGAAGTTTCATAGAATTTTATAGTCTGTAATTGCCAACATCTATATGATGTCTCCATAACATAGGGCCCTTTATTTGATCTCACATTCACAATTCTTGCATCCATTGAACTTGTGAGTTTATGGAGAGTTTCTGCTTGAATGTATTTGCAGGTTGTCAGAATAGCCTCCCAGAGCTGCTGTTTTGATGTGAACTGCCTCCCACCCTCATAGATCTTTTGCTTGAGGATGCTCCAAAGGTTCTCAATAGGGTTAAGGTCAGGGGAGGATGGGGGCCACACCATGAGTTTCTCTCCTTTTACACCCATAGCAGCCAATGACACAGAGGTATTCTTTGCAGCATGAGATGGTGCATTGTCATGCATGAAGATGATTTTGTTACGGAAGGCACGGTTCTTCTTTTTGTACCATAGAAGAAAGTGGTCAGTCAGAAACTCTATATACTTGGCCGAGGTCATTTTCACACCTTAAGGGACCCTAAAGGGACCTACCAGCTCTCTCCCCATAATTCCGGCTCAAAACATGACTTCTCCACCTCCTTGCTGACGTTGCAGCCTTATTGGGACATGGTGGCCATCCACTACTCCATCCATCTGGACCATCCAGGGTTGCACAGCAATCATCAGCAAAGAAGACTCTTTTCAAATTAGTCTTCATGTATTTCTGGGCCCACTGCAACTGTTTCTGCTTTTGAGCATTGGTTAGCGGTGGCCGAATAGTGCCTCTGGAGGATCCTACACCTTGAGGTTTGCAGGACTCCAGAGGCATCAGCATCTTCAAATACCTTGCCTCTTTGTTATGGCAGTTTAGCAGCTGCTCTTTTAATCTGATGAATTTGTCTGGGAGTAACCTTCCTCATTATGCCTTTATCTGCATGAACCAGTCTGTGCTTTGAATCAGCCACAAATCTCTTTACAGTACGCTTATGTTTTTGTGAAATATCTAATGTTTTCATACCTTATCCAAGGCATTGCACTATTTTACATTTTTCTGCAGCAGAGATCCTTTTTCTTTCCCATATTGCTTGAAACCTGTGGCCTGCTTAATAATGTGGAACATTCTTCTTAAGTAGTTTTCTATTAATTGGGCTCACCTGGCAAACTAATTATCACAGGTGTCTGAGATTGATTTCAGTGACCGAGAGCCCGGATACACAATACATCCATTTGATTGAAACACTAAATCTTTAATGTTTATGACACTTAATTCCAATTTGCATAATAATTTGGAACGCGGTGTATGTGAACATTGCCTTTCATGATGCAGCCGCCTGCCTATGTATACGCATTGCTGTACATGTATTTGGAACCAGCAATATGCTGCTACACTTACATGTCATTGAGCAACACTCGCCATGCTCATTAAATGCAGCTAACATCTTTTGATAGTAGTTCAAGGATGTTTTGAACATTTTTAAGTAAAAAAAATATTTGAATGTTAAATTTGTTCAGTCCACTGAACTCTGTCTGTACAGGTGAGGCTGGGGCACCAGGTGTGATGGGTCTTCCAGGTCACAAAGGCTCCACAGGAAGCCCTGGCCCCCCTGGTGCCAGTGGAAAGAAAGGACACCAAGGAGCCCCAGGTCTGTGTCTGACCTCTTCTTAATGTATAATGTGTTCATATCTGACCTGTTCATGTGTTCATATCTGATTCACATGAATGGGTTCGTTAGCAGGCTTCCAACGACCCATTCATGTGAATCAGGTGTGTTGGAGCAGGCAGACACCTAAAACATGCAGGACACCGGCCCTCCAGGACCAGGATTGCCCCCCCTGCTCTAACCTCTAACCCTAACCCTAGCTTGCTCACATACCCTAAGCTTATATAAAGTGTCATGGGAATATAGGCCTAGGCATATTGTAGAAACAAAAATATACTACAAATAATTATGGAAAAAAAAACTTTTATTAATTCAGCCATATGCGCCTTTTCCTAATCATTTCATTCATCCAACTGTTACAACTAGCCAAAATCGATTTTAATTTCACTTTGATTCAATCTCGATTCAGTTAGGGATATTTCAGGTACAATTACCAATTTTGCATCACAAACAAAATGCTTGCATCTTACATTTGTGCAATAGACGTGCCATAAGCCCCATGTCAAATAAATAAAGTATATATTTTGCAATTATCCTATGACTCTACAGTATCTTACCTACTATGTGGCATATTATTATTTAAATTATGTCATTGTTTTACAGTTTAAATATGTTTTAGCAGGAATACAGGGACATAAAAATAAAATCTTCATTTAGATTTCTGCAGAGTGCACAATTTGGCACGACACCGCTCAACACTTTCGTCTAACAAACATCTGAAACATATATGGTAAATTAAAAGCTGCTGTGTGAAGGGATGCAATACTAACAAAATATGGAACCAAATGTCATTTCATATCGAAGCATTTAGACAAAATTGATGTAAATGCAGGCGTCAGGAACCAAGCGCAAAACTAAACCAACCTAAAGGAACACATCTGGCTTGAGCAATGTGCTAACTACGTAACCCAGCTGAGCTAAAAATATTTGAAATCTTTCACCGTCAGACAATTTTTGCACAGTGTGCCAACCAGCAGCTTTTAGGCATTCTGACGATGGAGTTGCAAGAAAATCAACATGTTATTTGGCAAGTTATTTACTAGTGCACCATATTTCTGTTACCTCAGCCTCACGTAGGTTGTGTGGTGCATTCTTTTTGTAAACATTAAATGGGTCTATGATAGAAGTTGATTTTAATACAAGAAACTACATTTCTTTACACCGTTTTGGTGGCACTAGAACACATTAATACACACATTCTCATAATCTGGTCTGAATCATGTTTGGTTTTCATCCTCAAAGTAAAACTGTAGCCTACGCGGCAGTCGATATATTTTCCTTGCGCAGATTGCCAGCCATTATGCAGTCCACACAGACACTAAATGCATTAAGCCTGCCTCACCATTTCAGTGTCCATGTGTCTTGAATTTGAAAAATTACATAATCCAACGTACTCATGTTCAACTCAGGGAGAAGCAGACAGACATAGAACCGGTCCTACAGTCTTAAACGGGAAAGCCCGAAAATCTTGCATCTGTTCTTAAAATATTGATCTTGGTATATTGTGAATCAATTTTGGATAATTCAAATTAAGATCGATTTTAATTGGAGAAATTATTTTTTGAAACCCCTAGTTACAACATTGTAATCTTAACTTTGCTGCTCACGACATTCACGATTCTTCTTAACTGGCTAAAACATGCCTAATATTATGCTTATACTGCACAAAGCAGTTGTAACATGAGGAGCTTTGCAGACGGGCCCCTCCCATTCCTTCTCACCGGTGTGTTACGCAACAGGCCTGACACACACACACTTGCCACGCTGCATCTGTTCCGTGTTTGTTTGAGTTTAGTCAGCTGTGTAAAGCCGAACCATTAAACGACCCACTCAGCAAATATTGTCCCTCACCTCCTCGACACATTACAGCAATTAAACGTTTATTAATTAATTGTAAATTACATACATATATATATATATATATAGCCTCTCAAGTGCTCGTAGTACCTCGTACATTGTGCAGCGGGCTTGTTTACTTAACGCCATCGCAGTGCTTTTCCAATCCAACACTAGCTGAACAGTTTCCCCACACAGCTGTTATAAAAGTAGCAGGCCAGGCACAGTCTAGGCTTACAGCGTTCGTGTGGAACTGGCTCCACCATACAAACTGCATGCACTGAACGGTAACGTCTATACCAAACATTTCGATACGAATACACGTACTGTTACACCCCTAAGAAAATATCTATATTGGTACAGTGTAAATATAATACAGGTATACCAATGTACCAAGCATCTTTCCTCTTATTGAGGTTAATGTATTTTGTAAATAAGTTATAATAAATGTATTTAAAACGTATAATGAAATAAAACAGGGGTTGTGTTTGCTTTTCAGGCCAGAAGGGGTCACCGGGCAATGTACTTCCCTCTCCCCTTCTGTTCCTTCCTCATTCTCCCCCCGGCCCCTCTGGTTTCCATGGCTTCCCGGGAGTTTCGGGGCCTCCAGGGTACAGGGGTCCCAAGGGGCCCAAAGGTGAGAGGGGCTGATGGGGAACTGCCGTAACATTATGTTTACACTCAACAGACATGACAAGCTTTCTGAGGTTTAACAGTCAGAAAAACATTTTAAGAGGCATTATTATTGATTATCCATCCATCCATCCATCTTCTCCCGCTTATCCGGAGTCGGGTCGCGGGGGCAGCAGCTTCAGCAAGGGACCCCA
>JAODUK010079232.1:0-15625 GCA_027564635.1 Typhlichthys eigenmanni | reverse complement strand
CCCCCATAATCCTGCAGCCCTACTGTTTTACAAGCAGTACTTGGTGTGGGGGCAGGGTTGAGATGCTTCAATAAACACGAATACAGTACTAGTTATTCTCATTTAGTTTTATGTCAATAAAATGTTCAACGGTGTTTATCAGTATTATTTTGGCCAATGTTTGACTACACAATATGCAATAAAACCTTCATAGGTTCATGGGTTACAATATACACTTGGGATAGGGAGGAGAGTGCATGGGTCAAATATGCACAGACAGGTGTTCACAATATACATACTATATTTGTATAGTGGTTGTAGCTTTCATAATAATATACGTATATGAAAATGTGAAATTGAAATGTTTTGCCACACTTTTATGTGGTATAGCTTTACTAACCTCATGGAAGCACAGCATAGTGAACATTATGCTCAACATCTGAAGTAAGCAATGTGTAACCCAAAAGGGCTAACAGGTAAATGTTATTCTTCAATGGCCTGTAGACAGGGACAATTTGAATTCCCACAACTGGCAAAGCCCTGGAAACCCCACGGGTGTTTTTAAATGATTGTAGTTGATTAGACAAATTCACATATTTCAGTTATAATGCAAAACTATACTCAGATTATTCATGAAGGTGTCAGTTAGTCCCTGCTAACAAACCTGTCGTATGAGAATAAGGTGTATGTCAATGAGGTTGGCCACGTTAACTGAAAACACTGTGTGGATAAGGGCTCTACCAGTTTAACAAGGGAAAGTTTTAAATCCAGGCTAAATGAGAAGACCGCTTATTTGACCTTTTCAGAACTGTTAAAAAGGTTGTTTATTATTATTATTACAGCAGAGATGATTGAGCACCTGTGATAAATGGATGTCTTTTAAATTTGAATGCCAGTAAGAAATTATTCTCATTCAAGTGTTTTTAACCAAGTAACTGCCAAGAAAAGTAATATAAATAAATCTATGAATATTGTAAAAGTCTCTGTATTATGCTGCGTTCTCTACCACAAAGTAAATGACATAATGATACTTAACAAAAGACAGTTTTAAAGATCATATTAATAAAGTTCCCCCCTCTCCATTTCCTAGAGTTTATAAAGACAGAGATGCACTACGTGCGCACCCTGAAGATTCTTTCCCTCTACATGCACGAGCTGAAGGAGGGTCTACAGATGGACGAGGCCAGGCTGGTTAAGCTCTTCCCTGACCTGGACATCCTTCTGGCCCTCCACCAGCACTTCCTGTCTTGCCTCAAAACCCGTCGGCAACAAGCTCTGGAGGAGGGCAGTCCTAACAACTACCTGATCACACAGCTGGGGGATGTACTCATCTCTCAGGTACATGAGTGACCGTAGAGGTGGACTGTATAGTTCCATACCAAACTGTTCGCTTGTGAGGTACACTGCTATTGCTAATCGGCTAATGTTAGCTGTGACTGATTAGCGTCATGCCAGGCTAGCCTAATGGTCTGGGTGTCTGTCTATGCATGACGCCTTGCTTCACTCCAATTGTACTGTAAGCCGCTTTGCATTAGTCTGCTTAATGACAAAAAGCATTTTCAGACCTATAGTAAATTGGGCTGGGCACCATTATTTAAAGCGATATTGAACTTTGTTAAACCCCACCCTGACTTTTTAGTGTCCTTCCCTAAATATAGGGGCAGAATCACGCAGGGAAAATTATCCCATATTTACACTACTTGATGAACTGTAAACCAATATCTTTTCTCCATATTTATCATGTCCCTTTCGCTCCTTACTGTCGTGTTAAACTAATAGTGTACAGAGTAACTGTATGGCAGATGGTAGGTGAAAGGGAATAGACAAGGGTGTTATTGACCTAACAGCTCAGGAAAGACGCATTTGGCATTGAGCTGACATTGGTCTGACTGACTGTACACAGTGCTTTGTTATGTTAATGCTGGGGTTTAAGGTTTCAGTCGTTGCTATAACAACATACAGTAACTTGAGGTATAGTTTTAACCAGATGTTTGTATAGTTTTCAGGTGATTTGGGGGAAAGAATGAAGGAGGTTTATGGCATGTTCTGCAGTCACCATAATGACGCTCTCAGCTTCTACAAAGACCAGCTTCAGAACAACAAAAAGTTCCAGAACCTCATTAAGGTAAACCGTCTACAGTCCAGGTTCAATAGGTAGTGTATTAGATGCTCCATCTGGCACAGTGCACCAAACATACCATGTCAATGTGAAACTACATTAGCTTAATGGGCGGCTTTGAGAAAAGCTATGTACTGTGTATCTGTGATTTTGTAGGCCTGTTTACTCAAACGGGGATGTTAAGAATCGTGCAGGCTAAATGACCACAGACAATAGCAGTGCACAGCATTGATATTGGCTCTTGTTCTAACCACCATTATGCATGATGAGTTGGAGATAATGAATACACAGAGCGAATGCATATCACTAAACTCCCATTTTTCTGCTTCCACAGAAAATAGGGCAGTGGTCTATAGTGAGAAGGTTGGGTGTCCCTGACTGTTTTATGTTAATGACTCAACGCATCTCAAAGTACCCCGTCCTTGTAGAACGCATCATCCAAAACACTGAAGGTAAGCAGATACACACCTCTCACACGTGTAGTCTATATCTAGATTTGTATTCTTCATGACTCTAATGTAAACATGAGTTATCGCTAACAACAGTCAAGGGTTATATGATTTAATTTAGTTCTAATTGAATGTTACTAAACCTAATCCAACTGTGGTCTTCTAATTCACATCCAAATGCAATGAGCGTATACTTTTTGCTAATTTGCAGCCATGGAATTTCATGCCGATTGCAGACAAAGTTCTATTTCTGCTAAATACTAGAATTAAAATAAAATATATAAAATACAAAGTTAACAATCCTGTATAATGTGGAAGGGATTGGGGGTGTTCTGCCAAAAACGGTACAGCTGTAGGCCTATTGCCCAGTATTAATCTGGGTCAAACAAAAGGCTATATGACGTGCGCATACA
This sequence comes from Typhlichthys eigenmanni, assembly GCA_027564635.1. Taxonomy (NCBI): domain Eukaryota; kingdom Metazoa; phylum Chordata; class Actinopteri; order Percopsiformes; family Amblyopsidae; genus Typhlichthys; species Typhlichthys eigenmanni. Next base: position 12,665 of record JAODUK010079232.1, on the reverse strand, counting down.
GCTTTATGTCCATGGTAATAGCGCAGTTAAGTCTTTATGAAACTGTATCTCATCAGAAGTTGGAACCGAAGCTTCTTTCACTGCGTCAAATGACTTGTCCCTCCCTTGTCCAGCAAACACAGAGGAGCATGGCTCTCTGGTGCAGGCCTTGGCCTTCATCGAGGACGCCATCATGCAGGTGGACGTCCAGGTGGATGCCTATGAGAAGACTGTTAGGCTGCGGGACATCAGCCTCCGTCTGGAGCCCAAGTCTCGGGGCTACACCAAGGACGGCCGGTTCATTCGTAGGGAGGACCTGGTCACCAGAACACTGCTACAAGAGGCCACTCTCACCTGGAAAGCTCCCTCCGGGAAACACAAAGGTCTATAGATGCATACTGTATGTATTCAATAGTCAATATATTAGAAATACAGCAAAGATGACAGTGTGATCTCTTTTGATAGATATACTCCCTAAAATAAGACTTCACAAGCAGCGTTTCTAGACTCATTGTCTTTCTTTACCTCCTCCACAGACATTCTTGCGGTGCTTCTGTCAGATGTTCTCCTCCTGCTCCAGGAAAAGGACCAGAAGCTGGTGTTTGCATCCATGGTATGGTCAGTTTAACCTTGTAAGGTATGGTCTTCTCAGGTCATCTCGTAGATATAGCCCGTAGATGTAGCTCTTCTTTCTCCCCCTTGCTTCAGGACAAGCCGCCGGTGGTGTCTCTCCAGAGGCTCATCGTAAGGGAGGTGGCCAAAGAGGATAAAGGCATGTTCCTCATCTGCGCTTCCTCCAGCAAGCCGGAGATGTACGAGCTCTACGCTGGCTCCAGAAAGGAGCGTGATGCCTGGATGGGCCTCATACGACATACTGTCGATAGGTAGGAAGTTAGGACTTGTACACGCGCCTCAGATCTTCCCAGATCACTGTTTGTGGTGCATATTATCATCACATGTATTATCTGCAGTGGCAAAATATAATTGAAGATTATAAGATAATAGAAATGAAGAATCAAGCTCTCTGTCCTGATGTTCCTGATGTTCCAGGTGTTCCAGGTGTTCTGATGGAGAGGAGGTTTTCTCTGAGGATCAAGATCTCTTGGACGCCAAAGTCAAAGAACACAAAGGTGCAAGAGAGGGGCCTATCTGTGGCTTTGGGTTCACTTGAAAGCAGTGCGTTGGGTTATACAGGATGCATCGCTTATGAGGAACGCGTTGTATTTCCCCTTCCTCTTTGAGCATACCATTGTACTCATTACAGTAACATTATGATGTGTATTTTCACCTTTGACCTGCCACATCATACACCAGTAATGCCATACTGCAAAGATAGAAGCAAGTTCTTACCCATCAGAACAATATGATTTTTAATTGGGAGGATTATTTGATAAATCCTATGCATGTTAACGTAGTCGGCGTGTTGTGTGTGTGTGTGTGTGTGTGTGTGTGTGTGTGTGTCCAGAGTTTCTGAGGATGAAAGATGTTCTGATAGTCCAGAGCCTGACAGAAAAGCTGCAAGCCTTCACAGACTTCTCAGAAGCCATGACGGGAGTTGAAGCCCCCCAGAGCAGACTGCTGCTTCGAGGTGACGACATTCAGCAGAGGGATACGATCCTCAAAGAAGCTGTGACTGAAGGTAGAGGACAAACAACACACACACACACACACACACACACACACGCGCGCGTCGTCAATAGCCATGATCTGATACAAACGTTTGATTTGTAGCAATTCTATGGAACATAGACATCTTCCTCCAAGACACGCTTTCAACTCGTGTGAGACTTGGCCACTGTCGGCAGTGGATATGAGAGAGGAGGAATATGACTCTAAATATGGAATTATTGGTCACATTTCTAAATAATATAGAAGGCATTGGGCTTCTACTACTTTACAGATGTGTTGGAAACGATGCATTCTGAATTCATCCCATGCATTCGATGCACATATCTTTTACTGTATATTGGGCAATCGCACCGTGAACTTTTGTGCTGGTGAATCTTACCATCCCTAGAAAGCACACACACGTCTATCTATGTAGATCAAGTCTCACTCTGTTTGATTTGATTGTAAAGCGTGTTTTATGTTTTACATCTTCCACGGATAGCCACTTTAATTTATTTATGTTTTATTTCTTTTGTATTTATTACATTCTGAATCAGTGAATGATCCAACCCTACTGTATGGCAAACTGCAAGTCACGTCATAACTATCGTATACAATTTCTTAGGAAAGTGTTAAATAAAACATATTAACTATATCTTGTATCTCTAGTGGAGAACCTTCAGAGCCTGGTTTTGTCAAGGTTAACGAGTTCAGACCAGCAGTCGGAGGGCAGCCAAGGGCAAGGAGGGTTACTCAGGAGAGCTGAGACCTTCGCTGGGTTCCACAAAAAGCCCCCTCTCAGCCCCATGGAAAGTAAGCCTGCTTCTGTTCCACTCCTACATAGAAGCCCGCTGTTCTACAGATGGAAGAAGGCTTGTATGACTTGTGTGACTTCCTCTTCTCAGACCAGGTGTTTGCAGAGTGGCCAGTCGGCAGCGATGGCGGTCATTTGGCGGACAGTGCGCAGCGCTCTGCCTCTAACCCCGACCTCCGTGAAATTAGCCACTCGGAGAGTCTGGAACTGTCTGTAAGTGAGAGGGACTTCTGGGATACACTGTTTACTGTGGGGACCGATTACCAATACAGTGTGATGTAAAAACATGAACCATTCTGGTTTAAGGTTGATACTGCGATACCTGTGGCACATTGCAACTGCAGCTCAAACCCTTTTCCTAACGCAGAGGTAAGTCCTCTATGTTTACATCTTCTGTCCCAGCACAATATGAACATCCACCATTACTCACACATGTTTCTCCTCAGCTCTATTACATGGTGCTGATGCTTTCAGAGAAGTTATACAGCTTGCAGGTAAGAAGCTGAACCACACAGAAATGCATACAACTACAGCGAAATGAATCATGAATGAAAGACCTGTTAAAATAGTTTTATTAAAAGTAAACTGGTAAAGCAAAGATACAAAAGATTCTGCCTATCTACATGCAATAATACAATGATTGGTTAGGAAAGGCGTTGCAATAAGTTTAGTTTGGTGACCAATCACCAGTACAATTAAGTAATGTAGCACACTTTGGTGTAGTAGGCGATTGTAAACTAATCCACTTTTTGTCAAATTCCCAAATCAGTTATTTCCATACAAATATCTCATCACAGTCCACTGGCTTACTGTGTGAGTACTGAACAAATAATGCAGTACTTCTACACAGCCCTGGCTCCGTTAATTGGAACAAAAACAAAGTGGTGCAGACCGCACAACAACAATGCCCTAGCCTTCACAATGTGTTTCCAATGTGTTGGCAGAGCTTCTGTGGGAGCATCCTATGGCATTTAATGGAGAGGTGTCAAATTTGGCAAGAGAATGACTTACTATAGCTCCAAAGCGACTTCCAGTGAGTCAAATTAAGGAGCAGAAAATAATCTTTGGATTTCAGCATATAGTGTTCATAAGATCAATAATGTATAGAACAGAAACGGAGAGACTAACCAAACTCCTCGCTTCACTAAAAGAGAAACGCAGTACATCGTTCTCTTTTTTAAATATTAATGCTGGTATTCTGTCAACAATTACCCTTGGAAATTATTTATTGTATCGTTCACCCGAGAAATAAAAATGTTTTATTCAAGGTCTGATTTGTCGTCATTGGACGTGGTGGAGTGATTGTAAAGTCCTTGTTTTGGCCCTATTATTGGCCTGCTTGTTCTGAAATCATATTTGTTTCTGCTGATTTATGCTTCTTAATTACAAAGCATAGTAAATCCCTCCCTTCTCCACCAAACCAATCATCTTTTGATGAAATCCTGCGGTTGACCAGCGCGTAGGTACGTGCTTTTATATCTTGTAGCCGGTGCGCTTAGTAGCCTATGCGGCCTGTGCAGTGACCCTACAGTATTACATTGAAGTATGAATGTATGAATATGAAGTGTGAATCAGGCTCTAGGCATCAAGGCAGAGGTACACAGGTGTACCAGGTTCTGGAGCCCCCTGACCTCGAGACACTACCCCCTCCCCCCTCTCCCCCCCTCCCTCCCCAGGCTACCCTGGCCCTGCAGGACAGCCAGACGGAGGCTCGCCTGGCCTCCCTGCTGGAGCGCCCCGGCCGTCCCCGCAGCCACGTACTGCTGGAGCAGGAGAAGCAGCGCAACCTGGAGAAGCAGAAGGAGGAGATGGCCAGCTTCCAGCGGCTGCAGGAGCAGCAGCGGCAGGAGCAGCAGCGCTGGGAGAAGGAGAGGGAGCGCCACAGGGCTGCCGCCCAGGCCGAGCAGGCCTCGCTGCAGAGCAAGGAGGAGGAGTGTCGGAGGCTGGAGGAACGGCTGACGCAGGAGAAGGAGGCGCTGGAGGAGCAGAAGAGGGCCTACCAGCAGGACCTGGAGAGGCTGAGGGACGCCACGCAGAAGGTGGAGAAGGAGAAGGAGCGGCTGGACCAGCAGATGAAGCTGAAGAAGCACATGAGCATGACTCACAACCCGGGCTACTACAAGCAGATGCAGGAGCCCTCCCAGGTAGCATCACATGTTGCAGTTCCTATTTAGTCCATTATTAATGGCAGCATTGGGGGTGTGGCCACACCGATACAGACTCACGGTGTCCACGATAACGATATTGTCACGATAAAGTCCACAATAATGATATTTCGCCATATTTAAAAACAGAAGTATGATTGTCCTTGGATTATATAATGGATCAGCATTTTTTTTGTGTGTGTGAATCGTAGAGCGATTGTATCGGGACTGAAGTACTTTGCACACCATATGTTCATACATTTTCATTCCAGATAGCGTTACATCCAAAATAAGGATGATTCATTTTTTGAGTGTCGTTAATTAACATTTTGAGAGGAATATGTTTTCCACTGCTGGTTTGGAACCAGTGTTCTATAGAAGAGATTAATTTTACAGCTATGATGTCAGTGATACACAATACAACTTGACTGGCCGGGGAGATTGCAGTGGTTCCAATGAGACAGAAACACACACAACACATAGCACATGAAGGCGGCCATAGAGTATACTGAGGCGTCCCATACAGTATACTGAGGCGTACCATACAGTATACTGAGGCGTGCCATACAGTATACTGAGGCGGCCATACAGTATACTGAGGCGTACCATACAGTATACTGAGGCGTGCCATACAGTATACTGAGGCGTACCATACAGTATACTGAGGCGGCCATACAGTATACTGAGGCGTGCCATACAGTATACTGAGGCGTGCCATACAGTATACTGAGGCGTGCCACTCACGCTGAGACTACAGGCCTGCAGCATATGTGTTTCCACCATGAATAAAGTCACCCTTCCGTCCCCCAGTTAACCCAGTCATTCCGAGGGGACGCCCTGACCTCCAGGACCCCCAGCATCCTGGTGTCTGGTGTCTCTGAAGTGCCCCCGATGGTGCCCCCTCGCAAGGAGAGCATCATTCCCCCGCCGGTGAAAGAGGAGGTGCCCATGCACCTGATCAGCACCACCAACCAGGCGCACAAGCCTGGCGCCGTTCAGCAGAAGATCCCCACCAAGCTCGCGGCTGGCCACGGCAAGGGCAAGGAGAAGAGCCCCCACCGCAAGGCCCACCACCATAGGGCAGGTCAGGACTCCCTCAGTCATTCACAATGAAGGCAGTAGCTATTTAGAAGGACACACACACACCTCTGAGTGTTTCTGGCTCTTTCTCTTGTTGTTGTCTATGCGTGTGTGTTTTCTGTGCAGACTCATGGCCATAAGTGCAATAGGACAACATTGATATGCTAGCGCTTTCTTGCTAGCACGTTACCGTCTGACGGCTTTCTGATGAATTCTGATAAATTCAGTGTGAGCGAATTGACAAATATACAGTATTTTGCTTATATACGATTTATGTATGTTTTATGTTTGTGTACTCGTGTTAAGCTAAACTTAATTTAATTTGATTTTTGACGCATAATTGCGATAACAATGGCACAATAGTTTACGGAGCCTTTTATTCCTCTATAGTAAAACAATACTTGTAACAGATAGGTGTGTCAAGAGTTTTGGTTCAAATGTGTCTGTGAGCCAAGCTTTCCCTTCACATCCCTCCAGCCTCAATAGACATGAGCCAGGTGGTGCCCATCAAGGTGACAGGGAAGGAAGGAGGGAGTCTGAGAGCCAAAAGGGCCACTGCTCCCAAATGGATCTACCCTGCAGGTACCGTACTCCACCTCACACTTGCTGCCACGTGATTGGTTGGTTTACCCTGTGTATTTGCATGGAGACATTGCATTATGTATACTTGTCTGCTAATTGAATATTGACATATGCCAACTATAAAACATGAACCTATGAAGAATAACAGTGGTGTGTGCGTGTGGAAGTTCCCATGGTGACATGGTTACATTGGTGCAGAATTACGGATGAGGATTAGGGCCACATGTGAAAAATGTATCAGAATTCTGACTTCCCAATTCTTTCTGTACAGAATGTGGCATGGATTTACACAGACGTAAATCTATACAGTACGTGATCCTGTACAACTGAACTTCCTCCTATCAGATAAATAATGAGGAACCTGTCATCCCTCTCTAGATGATGTTAATCCAGATGTTTCCAGATCAGTGTCCAATGCCAAGCCTACTCACATGCAGGCAAGTGAAGGCCCACCTCCGGTCCCGCCCCCTTTTCCAAAAGACCTCAAACGTCAAGAGGACACAGTATTATTCTTTTAAGCACAAACTACAGACTGTCTAGCTGTACAAGGTCTCTGCATGACTACTAATACAAATGCTGTATTATGTCGACATCAATGTGTAAATAATGTGAGACAGGAGGCCAATGTTTTAATTAAGAGTATGAGTTTATAAAAAAAAAGAAAATTGCATGGAGGGAATGATAGACACATTTACACATGTAGAACAGAATGATGTCTTAGTACACACAAAATACACAGAGTACATGTATTTGATGTCCACCAAAATAAGCTTTTAAAAACATGAATTTGATCATATGAAAAGTATAGTTCTATAAGTCATTGCTGTTTTAATAATAACTGGTTATTTTTGTACCAAACATATACATGTAATAATGTCATTTCCTGGTTGAGGTCTTGGCAGTCAGATAACAGGAAACTGGTAATGGACCATGTTTTTTTACATCTAATCAGATACAGTATGTGTGCAAAGCACACGTTTTTAGAATGCAAATTACATTTTTATTCATATAGTGGACCTTCTTAAATTCATATGCTAAACAGATTTTAAATTTATTTTTTACATTGCTACGTTTATATGCATATTTGGGTCAAGGGGACATTTTGTAAAGTTTAACCATTTTGTGCACTTTATGAACAGCAAGGTTAACAACTTTTAATATTTTCATAATACAGGCCAGCTGCTTCTGTTAACAAAGAGGAAAACATTTATTTAGTATACAATATACATACATAGTATAAAAAGTAAGTTTGTGCTCAAAGACGAAGTTTGTATATAATGTATATGTATTTCTGAAAATAGTTTTGGCTGGTATTACAGCATTTCTGTCCATCTGAACGTAACAGGCATTATGTTGCCAGGCTTGCAAAAATGTTTCGCACGCATCCGTCCATCACCTCTTGATAATCTCCATTTTAATGATAAAAGTAATGTCAGAGCTGAGCTGGATATACATATTTACGTACAGTACATACTCTGGAGCACAGGTCTCAATCACTGATTATAGTGTCTTAAGTTGTTTCTATTGTTTATTCTATCTTTATATTAAGAGTGATGCACTGTTCTGTCACACAAATTAAGAAGGCAAGGAGTTTAAGGTTGGGAATGTGTAATACAATTAGTTAAATACACAAAGGCAGAAACTCATACAATATTCCTTTATTATATTATGTGTAGTCCTCAGGTTTATTCAGAGACCAATTGGTGACAATTGTCTTAAGTATCTCCAATAAAATAACTAGGTGCACACACATATACACAAACTTATTTCATATCACATTTGAACCTAAGCTTATTTTTGGGTTTGACTCCAATGGTTTACATTTTTTATTAGCATACATCTACTTAAATAATAACCAAATGTACTTCAGTTGAGCAAGGCAGATTACCAGTACCACAAACTAATGAATTCCAGATGTCTAGATATAGGTACTGTGTATGTAAATGGAAACCAATATGACATTATCATTTGCCTGTCCATGAAAAGAAATATGAACAAGGTAGAACTGAAGCCTTGGTCATGGCCTCAAACATCTGAATGACATTACACAATAAACTGTAATACATATCTCAAGTTTTGTTTTTGGTACATACGCAAATCTCCAACCTCATAGTAAGGCAAAAAGAATCAATATGCACTGTAAGACAATGAATAAATACATGTCTTACAATAAACAAACTACATGAAATAAAACAAATATACATTTTACACGTTGCTGTTCCTCCACAATATTCTTGTCTGCACTGTAGAATATACACAATTTGTGGTGTAATTCTCACATTACAACATGCATAACAAATACATGTGAAACAAGCTAAACATGTAACATACATACAAACTAATAAGGGAGAATACAAAAACTAAACACCTTTGGCTTCTCAAAGCATGGTTAGCACCACATTTTACAGGGCATGAAATTCTTCAGCCAATGTTCTGATATTGGCAGTGAGTGTCCTATTTACGGAGGAATATAATAACATTCTTGGATGTCAGCCTTGACATTTTGCATTCCCCTTCCTTAAAAAAAAGGTCATGTCCATTCCCGTGTGCAGGACAAGCTGTAGAGGAATAGCAATGCATTTCATTCCCTTTATTGGTAGCACAGCTATGGAGCGGGTGCCTGGCGTGTGATTTGAGAAGCTCTAATTCTATGTCACATCGGAGTTCAATATTGATCCCATAATGTAGATGAGGTCTCTTTGTCCCTTTTGAACCAAGTGCTCTTATGTCCATTAAGAACTACAATGAGTTTGTTATTTAGAAGAAACACACAACATTAAATAGAAAATGTACTACTAAGTCCTTTCATTCAGATTTGCTATCAGCTTTATCGGTAGGGGGCGTTTCCTGAGGCAGGTATGGGGGTGGGTCTTCAATCTGATTGGTGACCTCTGTGCTTTGAGGCTCAGGGTTGGCCAGGGGTCCTTCTGTGGGCGGTCCTGCTGTTTTTGTACAGTTGATCGGCACAAGCACTATGGGAGGCTACAAGGGACAGATACAAAGTTGACATAAGAATAAAAGACTGCATTTTGCACACTATAATGCTAATGGTAACATAATTGTCAAAACACTGGTAAATAGATAAATACAGTAATTCCTTTGTACTGCAGATTGCATATTTACAGTTAATGTTTGATTCTGCATTGCAGTCCCAATTCAATTCATTATATTTCCCTGTTAAATGTTGTCAGAGGTATTACTGTACACTGCTGGAAAACACCTGAAATGGCAGAAAAGGAGCCAATATTTGAGTAGAAACCAATACATAAAAGTAGATAAACTATTTATGGTAAATGCTATCTGATATAACTGAGAAATACCAAAAGATGGAGCCAAACGATCATTAGGGATGGGAAAATATTGATACAGTAATATATCATCTGCCCTTCAATAGAGAATATTGTGCATTAAATACTGATATTTGGGAAAGATACGATTTTAGGTTCAGATTAGTCTGGCCTCGCTCAGGATAAAAGATGACAATGAGATGCACGATTGTTATGTGGTCCAAAACAAAGACCTTACAGTAACAGCAAATTTGAGATTTGAGTCTTAAGATGTTGCTATTTCAGATATTTTATTTATTTATTAGTGGTATATTTTAAATTGTAATCCATTAAATACTGTGACTTATTGCAAATTATGGATTGTGGAATCAATCGTATGGCGATAGTCTCTTGTTGGCCTTGTGTTGTGATATGGTATTGTCAATTACTCGGACATTCCCACCCCTAATAAGCATAGCTGGGACACGTTTACCTGTGAGTTTTGCTTGTCAGTAGTGTATGTCCATAAAATGTGAGTATTTAAAAACAAATAAACAGGAAGGTAAAGAATCCTAAACAAATCAAGCCCAACAGAATCTTGGGTACAGTTTGGAGTGGGAAACAAGGCCAGATAGGATACCTGTAGCGACATTCACAGACTAGAGCACACCCACAGTAAAGCAAATGGAAGTATGTGCAGCATTTTGGCGAAAAGGCAGGAAACACACAGGAACAGTGAAACCGTTTAAAAGGCGTTACTCAATTTGACACTCTACTTTAATTTAGGTGTTATTTAACATTAGGGCTTTAGTTGTGGTGCTTTTTACTTGTTTTTGCTTTTGTTTGTTCCTTGCTTTTATGTCCTGTCATTCTTCTGTAGCAGGCACTCATATCAAACTGGTATTCACCACAAATCCACTTCCAGTCCAGAACTGGGGCAGCTCTTTGCGCCACAGGGCTATACCAAGGCTGGTGAGTAAAGTGCAAGGCACCAGGTAGAGCAGTGCCGGCTGGCCCATCTTCATCATAGCCAGTGCCACAAAGGTGATCAGCAGGCCGATGCCGTACGCTGAGGGGAGACCAGGCGGAGGGATCCAGTCAGTGATTAGGCCTGCATTAGGTTCAACAGTCCACCGCTACATGCAAACATGCTAACAGCCCCCTAGTGCATAGCATAGATGTTCTTAATTCTTCAGGAAATACCTCATTCAGCATGACAACACGTTTACGCTCAATCTACATTACTAACACCAAACCCACAGAGTTAAAAAGAAATATTATATTGACTAAATTAAGTTGTAACACGGCAGGAGGTTGCACAGCATGCCAAATACCCACCGACAGTGCAGGCCACAAAGTAGATCCTGGGTGACTGTGTTAAAATGTCAAACCTGTGACAGTATGCAACCAGCAGGCCTGCTCACAGGAGAGAGAACAACAGTTGGCTGCTCTATGCCAAGCTCCTCATGAAGGAGATCGACATACAGCGAGTCTGAATCACTGGGTGCCTATTTTACATACTCGGGTAAGCCACACAGGGTTTGTTGTTGACCATAGCAAGCAATGCAGAGTACTGGAAATATATAGCAATGGTTGTAGTGCGGGGGCTTCACGTGATTGGTTACCTGGCACCAGGACGTCTCCGAAGCCCAGGAGAGAGAAAGGCCGGTCGCACAGGGCCAGCGGAGAGAAGTTCAACCTGGGTACTTTAAGCACCATAGGAAGCTGGAGCGCACACACACACACGCACAGGTGTTAACACAGCTCTGCAATCCCACTGGTTCAATCAACTGACAGAGGCGTTCAGCAGTGGCTGAGCAATGAAGACATGTCTCCCTTAGACAGGCAAGCCAAGCACATTCCAGAGGAAACGGGATTTCAAAAAGGCACACATACCTTTTCGTGCGCCGAGGAATCTGACGGGCCGGCCGCTACCTCCACCATTATACTTTCTCCGCTCTGGAGAGAGAACAGCCAGAGAGTGGCTTGACAGTTACATAATACAGCACGTTTGTGTACAACAGGGAATCGCTATCCGCAACGCTGACATACCTTCGTCAGGAACGGTGTGATGAATACAAAGAACACATCGTAGACAAACAGGACCCCCAGTAGTAAAGTGCATGCCTGTGCACAGAGGAGAGAACAGACATCACGCACGCACGCACACACGCACGCACACACACGCTCAGGACCATGCAGTAATTTAAAAAAAACATGATTGTTCTGCGAGTATTAGCCTTAATATGAGCACATAAAGAAGGGGAAGCAAATAGAAACACTTTCTACAATATAGTTATAGCCATAACGCCAACCCACCTTAAATGTAGGCAGTCTGATTGTTTTGAGCATGTAGAGACAGAAGGCTATCCCCAGGGCGTCCTGTAACACCCACGCCCACCTAAGAGACATACCATATGGCTGTTCAGCTCCATGTCGACGCCTAGACGGAGTAGTCCTAACACCACTACCGCTTTCCATCTGCAGCGAGACATTACTCATGCTATGCAATCCACGGCATTTGGCCGTTACATCACCCCATCACGCAGCAAGCAACGCTTACAAAGTATCAAGCTGTGGTTAAAGGGCCCATGTTCTTCCCAGTTCATTCCATTATCATACAGATAGACTTCACCGTTTGACTGAGAGTTGCACACTTGAGTGGCAGAACACAAAGAGATGTTTGACTACGACCGGTATGTAAGATGTGACATCACATCTGACTTGGCTTGTTTTACACAAAAGACATTTCAGGTAGGTAATGATATGTTTCAGGCCCTTTCAGAGAACACACTGACAACTGGAAGATCCTGAATTCAAAGAAAGGGGACCGTTGTTACTGTAAGCTTACGTCCGAGGTGTTACTGTGGTTTTCAGGAAGGACGGGGAAATGTAGCAGAGCAATGTGTGGACGTTCAAAACGAGGCTGAGAGTGGGCAGGGTATTTGTATGCATGTATGTAGTGTAAACATACATAACACCACGATACATCGAAACTAGCAGTATTTAAAAACAACAGTCCAAAACACTAAATTGGACAAAGCACATGCTCCTGTATGTCCTCTACTCTGCCCAATATACACTATCCATTTAAATATACTTGTTTTCTTATTTCTCCTCTCCGGGAACCATCACCTTATCATGGTGGAGAGGTTTGGGTGCCCCTATGAACCTGAGGGCTGTGTTGTCTGG
>JAODUK010079221.1:0-15625 GCA_027564635.1 Typhlichthys eigenmanni | reverse complement strand
ATATATACACACATACACACACAATTCTATAATGTTGTATTTTTTTATATATATTTTTATACATTATGTAAATTTTTGTGGTTCAGTTTGCATTAGGTTGCCAATTCTCAACTAATGCTGTGGAGGCTGTAGCTGAAAACCTTTTAAACCACAGCACCAAACTATTTGAAATGATAGGAGGAGTCTAGGAGAGAGCAGGCACTGGGGAGGTGTGTAGATACACACACAGTATACTGTAGGAGGGTTCTTCTTGAGTTTCATTTGCCCTGGGGCTTTTAGAAGCTATAAACAGCCCTTGCTTCTCTCTCAATATGGACTCACTGTAGGAAGGTATTTCTCATCTGGAATTTCAGATTCAGTACACTTTAAAGGTAAGCTGACATGGTTTCTGCATTTTTATGACCTCTTTTTCCTATTGTTGTAGTGTACCAGTTCCCCACTATATAGTTTGCATAGTAGTGTGCCATACGCACAGCTGGTGGTTCAGGCCTTTACCCAGCCACGCTCATTGTTTCTTGGTGCCAGGTCAATGTTAACGTGTCACTCGAAAAGATAACAATAAATAGAATATCATATTACTTGCGTATTTGTCTGAATGTGTGTGTGTAAGAGAGGGAGAGAGAGAGAGAGAGGTGTGTGTGTGCATGTATAGACATGTGTGTGTTCATCTATAGGCCTATTTTAGTGTACTAGCAGTATCATTTAAGAGACAATATACTGTCTGCTGTAGGATTCTACAATGCATGGAATGCAGCCTAAACCACAGACCATAGTGGTGTTAGAACAAGACCTCGCCTTACCTTCAGATTTGTGGCCTCCACTGGTATTTCCACTGGAATTTAAATTCAACTGAAAAATTAGATGATAAATATGTCCTAACAGCAATTAACATTCAATAGCGGTAATGTTCAATCTGCATGCCAAGCCAATCCTAGTTACTCATCTCCAACTTGTTTCTAACTGACCTGCTTTCTGACTTGTGAACAAGTAGGGCTCAAAGCCCAGCGGGTGATACTGATAGCTATGTACAAAACAGGAAGTGTCAGTGGTGGGAAGCCAACATAAGGCTAATGTGATGTCGCCATTAATAAAAACTGCGACAACTCTTTGCTGTTGCATTTCTGAACTAGTTGGTAAGAAATTACATTTGATTTGTGCCTCATACGCATCATATCATAAGAAAATAATGTACAGTTGTTACATATCATTTAGATCAGTGTTGTAACCTACCACTCACCTTGGGTCAATCCCCAACAAACCTCACCATCGTTGAGCAAGATGTATAACAATGCTTACAGTGACTACTAATGCTTGTATACTCACTGTCTGCTAATGGTGTAACTCTCTTCCAGTGCATATCAAAAACCCCATCCTCGAGCGGGATGCAAGATGATTTCAAGATTGTACTTTTAAAATATATAGTATATTTCTTTTTTATAATTGTGTGCGTTATATTTTTTTATTCTTAATTAACCTGGTGTCCTTTAAATTTGTTTTCTAAATATATCCCACCGCATAAATTGGCTGTTGGACCTTTGTTCTTTTAATCTTTTAATATGGTTATGATCAAAAAGGCTGAGGACCACTATAGCTCACCTATAGTGCACTAGCAGGTGGCTGGTGCTCTTTGTCATTTCTTAAATGCCATAGAATACTTCTACTACTATCAGTGGGTCAAATGCTCTGTGAGGTATTTGCTCTGGTTAGCCTCATGGCCTCTATACATCAAGTTAGATTTTGGGAATAATTCTGGAAAATCAGGGCATTTCTTCTTGATACTGTAGGTATTCAAATCTGCTTTGCCTGTCAATCAGCTACAACAGGTCTGTCAATGGTGCTTCACAATGAGCTGAGGGAGGGTTCAGAGGAGAACGGGTTTTGGGTAGCCTAATTTGAAAATAGTACTTTCATTATTTATTGTTTTAGTTAGGACTATAAAAAGGGCTTATATATAGGCCAAATTAAAATACAAACAACTAATGAAAGTAAAATTATAGCCCTCAAAAGCAATAGCTCTCCAATCAGCAGCTTCAATATCACCAGCAGGGGCGTGCTTGAAGTGGGAGGGGATAGTGGGACTGAATACACAGGGCCCTAATGTGGTGAGGGCCTTCAAAAAGCTTACAACATATGTATGGTTAGAACTAAATACAAATTGGCTAAATAAATTAGTTTAGTGACTGAACTTTAATCTTAAAAATAAATGTCGTAGTCCATTCTCACCCCTTACAAAAGGCTCAAATTGGTTTAGTCCATCCCCACGCCGAGGTTCGTCTCTGAACGCAACTAATCAATGGCTGCTAGCAGTCATCGTGTCAGTCATGTGTGTCTTTCCCTTAAAAGGGAACTCGCAGTACTGAAAAAGAAAATAAAGAAAGCAGACTCTAAGGGAAAACAAATGCATATTGCATTTATTTGTTTAAATAAGATTTAAGACTGTCGGCCAGGAATCTAGACTGGCGCATATTTGCTTTTGTATTTCTTGAATAAATAATCAGTATCATAAACTAATCAGCAAAATAGCTACAATGTCATATATAAGCTAAAAAGTGATCTAGCAAAGCTTATCATAAAACAAATGGCCATAAGTTTCATAAACAGTGTAGTGGGTCTCTATTTACACTGTTAGTACATCTAGCCAACTGAGGACGTGGGACAAGGTAAACTAATTTATTCCAAACAATCATTTGTGGCAGTTTCAACAAAAATGTGTTCAGCTTGATACTCCTAACAAACCCAATTTAACCATAGTAACGTTATTATAGGCTACAGTGTTGAAAGGAGCGTTGAACTGTGGTGGGAATTGTATTTCAAACTGCACACTTGAACACAATACAGATTATTACTTATTGAAATGTGTGCATGAACAGTTGACGTAGTGACTACCATAATAACCACTACAGGTTCATGTAGAATGTACAGTAGAGCTGCTAGCTCAAATAATTATTTGTAACTGTTGTTACAAAAGATGCGTGATGATACAAAGGTAACGAATGTGGCCTAGAGACTGTCTATATAATAGTGAGTTAACTGCTACACCGCGGAACACACAGCATCGATTATCATTATTACTAGACTATTATTGCTGATTATCTTTCGCCCATACAGATGAGTGACTGTGACAGCAGTGACAGTCTCTCAGTCTCTCTGACAGAGGGAGAGATGCCGAGAGAGGAAGCTGAAGATATGAAAGACAAAGGCAGGACAACACCCAGTTTGTACAAGTTTTCCTCCACTATCCGCGCCGTGATACGGATCAAGCAGAAGTACATGGTCATGAAGAAAAGACGCATGGAGCTGGCCGGACAGGACATAGACGCAGCCCCCGCGGCCACCCAGGAAAGAATCAGCCCCAAATTCTTTACCTTCGACGGACTAACGCCCTACTCCTCCTACCCCACATTGTCCTCCCCCTTTCACCTCAAGAAAAGGAAGATTACTAAAAGACGAGTGATGTTTCCAACTGGAGGTAGGCGCAAAGCCCCTCCCAAGCAGGGGCAGAGCCGGGCCAAGTACTGCCTGTACCTGCTGCTTGCCATTGTGTTTCTCCAGGTATGGTAAAAAGTCCAGGTACTACTTAATTTATATAACTTGGCATATTGGCGACCCCGTCTGGTCATAAGATGAAATTGCACTCAATGACCTGAAAGCCCTTATATCATTCTCGTTATCATTTATTTATTCTCTGCTGTGTTTGCAGAAATTATTTAGGCCTCAGTCAATAGCAGTGAGGCAGAAAAAAGCGTCTGCTATTGCCGTATAATGGTGGTGGGTCCTTTCTCCAATAAAAACGGTTCTCTCTCCTCTGTCTGCAGGTTTACAACGCTATAGAGAACCTGGACGACCATGTTGTAAGATATGACCTGGAGGGCTTGGAGAGGACACTAAGGCGGGAGGTGTTTGGCCAACAGGGGGCAGTAGAAGACCTGCTAACCCACATGAAGGACTACCTCTCCACCTACGTCCACAACAAGCCACTTGTTCTGTCCATCCACGGCCCCAGTGGGGTAGGGAAGAGCCACTTGGGCCGCGTGTTAGCTGGCCACTTCCGTTCCATAGTGGGGGAAGACTTAGTGCTCCAGTACTATGTTCTCCACCATTGCCCCGATGAGGCAGGGGCATTGCACTGTGCGCAAGCCCTGTCCGAGTTGATCACAGAAAAAGTTGTTCGCGCCGAGGAAGAGGAGAAGATCCCTCTTTTCATCTTCGACGAGGCTGAACACCTGCACAGTGAACTACTGGATGCTCTGAGGGAGCTGGTGGTCTCTAAACGTTCCAACGAATATCTAAACGCAATATACCTTCTCTTCAGCAACCTTGGCCACGCCCATATAACCAAACACCTGATGCATAACTCTTCAAGTGTTGCCATGTCGATACCCACCGCCAGGCGTTACGGCAACCTGGTTAGGGAGCTAACGCCAATACTGCGCGACACTCTGGAGAAGTTGCACCCCCTGTGGACGGAGGCAGACATCCTACCCATGGGCCTTCTGGATAAAAGTCACGTCATGAGCTGTTTTCTGGAAGAGATGACAAGGGAAGGATTTTATCCAGACCGTGTGAACATTGAACGCCTGGCAGGAGAAATTGAGTATTACCCTGCCGTTGGTGGTATTGAGTATGCTCGAACAGGTTGTAAGCAGGTGGTGGCAAAAGTGAATATGCTGTGAGATCCTCTCAAGAAAAGGTTTGGATAGCAGGAATGTGTTTACCATGGGTGAAACACTATTGTATTTCACATAAAGCCTATTGCCTACATATATAAAACTTGAATAGCTGTCACAGCGCCGCTATAGTGGAGACATGTTGAGCATGTTTCTTACTGTACAGAAGGATATTTCTATTTAAAGGCATTGGTGAGGAGGACTTTGTAATCTGTGGTTCTACCTGAAAAGGTATTACCGTAAGACGATCTCTTCTTGGACAGACAAGCCAAACCAGATATCATAACAAACTAGTTACTGCAAGGATGTAATGGCAAAAAACACCCCTAAACATACTGTGTATTCATTTTATGATTACGTTCGAAACATATTCATTCAACATTTAATCTTTTAGGAAATTGTACAGAATGTAAAGTCCCTAAAATCTTAATTTGTAGGTGTAGCCTATATGACCTACATTTTAGTAGAAAATCCAAGTTTTCGTGTTAATGTTATTTTGATAACCTACGTGCAGGATAACTCCAGGCGAGTCAGTTCTGTTCAAGTAGCCTACTAAGTAAATCATATTTAACATGTTTTTTATTTCGTATATGAATGTAAAATTGTCTGCACTATGTACTAAAACAAGTATCTATATTAATTTCCCACAGGACATATAGGTCTGACATGCTGTACGATTTTACTGTAATGTAGCCTACAAGTCTTTAAAGGAAGGTATAATAGTCTAAGTAGGAAATAGAATGGGTGTGCTTGATGATAAAGAGGACATAAAGCCCTATCTGAACACGTTCAAGACGCGTAGGAACACACCCAGAATAACTGATATACTCACAGTATTCATCCTGAGTGCTTCTGATCAACAATTTATGTATTTGCCTTTTTTAAATGTTAGATAATATAATTATTCTTCACAATACTTGTTTATAGTTGTAGAATTATAGTGAGACTATTACTTAAATAATGGTCCAGTCATATACACATCAGATAAGGTTCCTTCATAGAGTTTTCTGTTAACTTTCTGATTTGACCCATACAGCTACAGATTGTAATTTCATTTGTTATAATAAATTATTTTTTTTTAGAAATACATCTGCTAAAGTCTCAATATTTCCGATTTACTTGGACTATTTTGCTTAGATGTAATCAGAATTATATCCTTTATAATTTGTGGTGGCAGTCTGAGTTATTCAATATGTATCCAAACTTACTTTTCCATATTCCCTGACTCCCTCAATACCGCGACATTATAAAAATAATTTCAAAAGGGGCGTGGTTAACAACATTAATGTAAATATGTAAAGAGCAAAAATAATCTCCATAAAACACTTTATTCCCCTTAATTGAGATAGAAAATGTTGTCCAAATGAGAAAACTGAGCACTACAACACATGACAATTAAATCTGATGAATGGATTTATTAAAAACAAAAAAGATAGTCATGGACCACAACTATACATTTTGATTGTGAGATGTGACTGTATTTACCCAAGAGAAACTATGTACAGTGAAGTGCAACAAAGAGCAGCCTGTTTCAAGGAAGGTGCACTGACTTTCAGTATAGTTCCCAAGCAACATGAAAACACAACCCATCATTGCAACTGCTACAGGTCTCAAATGATCACTTAAGTTGTGACTGATGTGTTTAAAAAATATATATAGATGAAAACAACATTGTAGAAAAATGCCATAGAGCTACATAATCCTATTGGAATATTCCACTGTCTTGATTTCACCCATTAAATTTGATGTCACAGTTTAAAAGATCATTATCACCATTTGTACATTTGTTTTCTACTGCACTCTCTTGGCCTGCACCATTCATCGGTCCCTAACTTAAAACAAACAGAACCCGTCCTTCAGTGTTTTTAGGTAAAACTGAATATACAGTACCTAACTCCTTCTCTTGGAAGTGAAGTGAGCAACACAAACTTGACACTAGGGAAACAGTAAAACTGTAGATAACTGTTGATGCAGTGTTCATGTGTCATACGAAAAACAGACAGTCAGCACCATGTTAACCAAGCAAACATCTTGCATCTACATTTTCATCCAGACATGCTTTTAAGATAGCAGACCAACTGAACTGAGGAGCCTTAATGAGCTACACATTTACACCAACAAGCATATAAGCAAATAACTACAAGGAGATAGTTCTACTCTAACGACCATAACAGGATGTTTATCCACAATCTTCCAACGCACTGTCCACTAAAAAGGATCAACAAATCCACCAATTCTCTGTTGATGACCGTCCCACGTGTTAACAATGATGCTGAGACTCAACCATGCTCATTCCGCGCACGTGTGTATGTGTGTGTGTGTGTGTGTGTGAAGCTAGTTGATGGCGGACTATGGAAATGTGTGAGTCGCTGGTCTAATGGACAGTGTTGTAATAGGGCCTGGGCTTTTCCTATGTTGGTTGGCTCTACGCTTCCAGCTCGAAGCCCATGCCAACTTTGTGTCCACCGGCGTTGAAGTTCTTCCCATCGATCAGGGCAGACACGGTGACTTTTACACCTAGATGGATAGGAGGGGGTGGAAAAAAGGAGGGGGGGGGGATTTCAGGAGCAAAAAAAAAAAGGAAATTTGTTTGTATATGGCGCAAACGCAACATGACAAATCTTTGATGTTTTTATTTGTTTGTCCAAGTCTATTTTGTGGTATAAACTCTAAAACACAAGCCCCTTCATGTATACTGAACCCCCAAGCCTACCTGGCCGGAGACTCTGGGTGTAGCCTACTCCAATAAGACTGGCATTGTTAACTTTGGCCTGCAGGGAAGGACAAATACTACGTTTACAACCATGACTTTAAAACGCTGTGTGATTTGAACAGGGCAGTGAGAGAGCTTAAATTAAATATGAACCCAATAACACATTACTCAATAACACATTACTCACATTACCCAATAACACTTTACTCATTCACCATCTACTGACCAACTGCCGTGAGCTTTGGACGGTACGTCCATGAGAATGTATTCACAGTAATCATGTCTGGGGGGGCGATGACGCATGCAGCGACAGCGGAAACGTACAGAGATAGAGGCGTCTTCGTCCAGCTTGTACTTGGCGGCGATGCCGAAGCGGGTGTTGTTGCTGCCCGCCGTCCACGCCAGAGTGACCGCTGTCTCCAGCTCATCGTTCACCTTCTGGTAGATGGAGCCCCCGAACTCCGTGCCGTCATTACTGGGAGACGCAGACAACACGCACAACCTGAGTTAGCTGGGTGGGGGAGAAGGCGCTGTTCCTTCCTCACGCCCAGAACAGGCACTCACACGTTGGTGTGGAGCTGGAAGTCCCCGGTCTTGTATCCCAGGGCGAAGTTGTTCTGGGTCAGCTTGGACTTGGCCGTGTCGAAGGCCATCTGGTAGCCGGCCAGCCAGCCCTCGTAGCCCATCACGGCGGCCGCGTGGACGATGGGACCCTCCAAGTCAATGTCACAGCCCAGGTTCATGTAGTCACGCTTGTAGCCTGTCTTCAGCTTGCCACTCTTCTTACTGGGAAGGAGACAGCCATGACAAAGATGTTCATTTACACCCCCTAGCATGCTATACAGGCTGTGCAAGGAACACCGCTTTGTGGGAAGGACAATAACACGCTTTAAGTCACAGCATAGTCGTATTTTATGCAGATGATGCATTGTAAATATGACATTTCGCATGATGCAAAGCCCACATGTTCACTCACCCTGTATTTGGTACAAACGATGTATCCAAAGCCACCTTCAATCCTTGAGCAAGCTGTGGGACAACCCACATTTAATATTGAGACAGAAACAACAACAACCTAGTGTACTAGTAAAGCACTCTGTAAACCATATCAACACACGTTGTGCAGCCACAAATACACGCACACATACACACCTGGTCCTCCAAAGTGACCTCTGTGGCCAGTGTGTTATCTGTGTTCCACTTCTGGCTGAAGCTCAGGCCAAGTTCCTTCATTTTGTATTTGGTCTCCAAGCTTCCGGCAGCCTTGCCCGTGTCTGTGTTGCTGGAGCCAGATGTGTTGAACTCCTGGCGGGAGGAGGGTTAGCGTTAGCGTGCCGTGAAACAGGAAGTACTGTATGTAAACCAAATATTAACACAGAGAATGAGGGGGTGTCCATCCAGACGGGTAACTAAAGATAACACGGGGGGATGGGAATACAGACGTGACATTTGGGTTAGCCAAACAATGATTCATGAACACTTAAGACATGGAAATAAAAACAAAATGTATTGCAAACATTTTACAAATTTCTCTAATAAAAATATGTTTTCTTAATAGAGGCCAACATACTTGTTTTTAGATAATATAATAAAACAATGATAAATCCCAAAATGTTTTGCAAAGCACTGGAGAAATTTGATGTATTTTCTCAATGTACAGTATCAGTAATATTAGCATCATCAGCCCTCCATATTGGTTAATAGCAGCTTTACAACATTGTTTAGATTAGGCCTTTGTTCGATGAGAAATGTTGAATGTGAACAAAGCTTTATAATAAAACAGGGGTTATATAGTGTGCCAGGTAAGATGACTAGATTGCTTTATAATAAAACAGGGGTTATATAGTGTGCCAGGTAAAATGACTAGATTGCTTTAGAATAAAACAAGGGTTATATAGTGTGCAAGGTAAGATGACTAGATTGATTCATAATAAAACGGGTTATATAGTGTGCCAGGTAAGATGACTAGATTGATTTATAATAAAACAGGGGTTATATAGTGTGCCAGGTAAGATGACTAGATTGATTCATAATAAAACGGGTTATATAGTGTGCCAGGTAAGATGACTAGATTGATTTATAATAAAACAGGGGTTATATAGTGTGCCAGGTAAAATGACTAGATTGCTTTAGAATAAAACAGGTTATATAGTGTGCCAGGTAAGATGACTAGATTGCTTTAGAATAAAACAGGTTATATAGTGTGCCAGGTAAGATGACTAGATTGCCAAAGCTGGTTAGGGGAAGGTAAAGTTCAAGTGTTTTAATCAAATGTTTGGATGAAAACAGTGAAAAGCTTTTTCACAACAGGCTTACACCCCTTAAATACTGGATGCGTAGTTGCATACCGTTTGACAGGAATTTAATTAATTTCCTATGGAGCGCAGCGTAGAGCTTACAACATTGCGTTGTGTATGCAGTTGCGTCAGGTGAAAGGCCTTTCACCTGACGTGACCTGGCTGTACCTATAACATAGATGTGGCTCATTTTATTGGCAAAACTTTGACTCCTACTATATTAATAATAACATTTCACATGGAGTAGTGTCAATTTAATTCAGATTTCATTACTGGGACCGGCCACGGGATCTGCTATCATCACCATGGATACCAACTGTAATCAGAAGTCGTCATCACGTAGAATGTTGCATTGTGGTTGCGTAAAAAACTATGCAGCGTAGGGAAAATACTATACAACTATATACACATCCATTATGTAAGGGGAATTTATAGTGATATGATGCAGACAACATCGTGACACCACTACAACTCTTGAAGCCCATAACACAAAACACATCATTCCATTACAGACCATTAAAACGAGTGAAGGAAAGCAATAACGTTACAAAACACAAAAAGGTTAAGGATCGATAATAAAAGTGCAATGAAACAGAGGGAGGTCATACATATTAATGAATGAACACAAAACAGATGGGGCAGCGTTTTATCTTCCATGCACAGAGAGCTGTTCTAACCTTACCATCTACAACAAAGTGAGTGTGGTCCAGAGTAAAGGGCCGCAGCATGGAGATAAAGCAGGGGTTAGGAGAGGCAGACAGGAACAGACTGGATGTGAACGCAGCTTGTTTCTATCTAACAAAGCAGAGATCAAGCCAAGCAGAGCAGCATCAGCCGCACCTGTCAAGCCGTGAACCTTGAACATTTAAGTAACCGCGGGAATCGCAAAGGCAAGACATATACAATAGGAGCAACAGTACAAAATGGTCCCTGTCTCAGATAGAGGGTTGTTAGAGGCAGGAGGAAATATATGCCAGATTAGGTCACGTCACATGAACTGTTCTTACCACGCCACTTTGTGACTTGGTCTTTAGGTCCAGCTTCACAACACCAAAGCCTGGGAGAAACATTTTTATTTTATTGATAATAACATTAGCTAAGCCCTCCTCCCTTTTCATTGAACAAGACACACATTTTGTTTCTCTCTCAGCCTTAATAGCCTATATTGCGTTTCACAAATTTTTTTTTTCTTCATGGATCAGCAATGCTGAGAAAGGTCACTGACATTCGCAAGTTATATCATTTGTGAAAAAGCAATTGTTAGTGTGCACGTTTTGACATTTTCTGTATTTAGCAGACTCTTAACTAAAAGCACCTTAAAGTAGACCTACATTTTTAAATAGTTAAATCAGCCATAAGTACATACATCTTATTAGACACAGACATCAGAACACTGAACTAATAGCTTAGCTACTAGGCATAAATACTTAATTTCTATGACCTGACCAAAACAGATCAGTGTTTAATTGAAGATAGTCCAAAATACAAATGCAAATATACCTTAAATGAGACAGTGTGTATAGCATTCCAAATTGCAATAAATAATCATAACGCTGTAGAAAACTTACCATAGCCTTTGCTAAATATGTCCTTGGCAGCCTTGCCCAGGTCTGAGTATGAAGGAGGGACAGCCATGGTGCTAGAAAAAACAAGATTATGCTTATTGTCTACACTTAAATGTGGTCATTGAAATCTAATAGTCTTCATTGTAGTCCCACTCCAAACAAATATATCTAATATTAGTAGGTTATTATTATTAATTATAATCAATATATAGCCTACACCCAAGTATATAATATATTCATTGATCCAAATATTTAAAATATTAGAAAATATTTAAATAGACGTTAGACTACCACAAATCTGTAATGTTATTCCACAAGGAATTATTATATGGATGGATTCAATAAAACCAATTTAATCACAATTTTATTCATTCCATGATGTTCAACCTTTCTGTAAAAATGTTTGATAAAACTGATAAATCACAGACATTCAAGGAGGTAAGTGAGGTGAAGCCTAATCAAAAGTTACAAAATGTCTGTTAGAAAGCTGGCCAACACTAGGTATGCAACACATATTTCAAAAGAGGCTGCTGTGCAAAACATTAAGGTATTTCACACTGAAACTGCCATCCAACGTTACCTAAACTAGTTAATACTTACTGATCAGTAAATGTGGGTATGGGAAAATTCAATAAAACCCCTTGACAAAATAAGAGCTTTTCTATTATGGCCATGAATCATCAAGGTTAGAATACAATACAAACGCACACGGGTTCTGGGCCTGGCTTTGCGATAGATTTAACATAATTTGGTTATGAAAATGTTATTAAAATGTGCAGTTCTATTGTAATAAGCTACATCAACCATACACATGGCTCCATGCTGTTCGTTGCAGTGAATATTGAAACAAAGGAGAGCATATTTCTCAGTGAAAGCTTCGCGGGAGAGACATGCATTTGATATGACAGGCAGCAGAGTTAAATCTGCTAGATCTGACGTAACAAAGCTATCAAAACCTGGCAAAGGAATTGTTTGACGACAAGCGTTTATAGTACTGTACGGTATTACTCCAATATTCCATTCCCTTCACACATACGCACTGACCCTCAGCAACAAGCTACGGTACTATCTAGCGACCAAACGCAGTGATAATGTTGCTATTGCCGTAGTAGTAGCCACTGTGCAAATGTGAATGACAAAAACACACAATATAAAATACACCGGCATCACATAAAATGTTTAAAACGTGCATATATCAGCAGGACGTCGTTATATAAAAAAAGCTAGCTGAATAGCACAACATTCGAGCTAACTTGCTAACCTTGGACTCAAATGCACCTTTACCGTATTAACATCTTAACGAAATATATGCTGTCACGATAAAGTGGTAGTTATTTTAACTGTGTAACTACATTTTTTTAAACGAATCAATATTCCATACCAGTGCAAAGTTTATGAGCAAGGAGAATAAGCGAAGACTGTGCCGTTATGCGTGATGCTGTAATGACTGTTAGCTTGGCTTGATAGGGCACAATGAAGGAGACATTGGGCGCATGCGCAGTTTCATTACAGTTGCAGACTCGGAAACACACCCATCAATCCACCCCTCTCACGCCCCCTTCCCCCTCTCCTCCAATAAACGACAGTTGTTGCTGACAAGATAAAATACGAGTCCATCATATGAGTCCATAATATATAGTTAAACTTAATAGTCACGTCAAAGTGACTCAACAGTTATCAAAATTATAGAAACTAACATGTACATGTTCCCTTCTGATTTATTTCACACATTTTAAAACATCTATCACACAATGAAACCATTATATTTATTACATAGTTAAATAGGTTGAATACATTTCATTACATGTCTCAAATGCACAGTAAAATAGATACAGGTTGATATTCTTGTCGATGCAGGGTTTAGGTTTCTCCCGTTCCAGTTTCATTTCGCTTGAACTGAAAAGAATAACAGAAAGGATGTTCAGATACGGGTTGTTTGTGTATATATATTATCATAGAGCAATGACATCAGTTGTTGTTGGCAACACATCATTTAGTAGACCTACATATGGGTCAGCACCTACCGCATTCTTCAGCAGGTTTCCTGACTTTGAGAAGATGTTGCTTTTCTTAGTTGGGGCTGGCTTGCTGGGCTCTGCGTTGCTCTGTGACGCAGCAGCAGTAGACTGGGGCAGGTTTGACGTAAATGTACAGGGCTGTGACTGTGAAAGGGTCTGAGGCTGGACGACATTCGGGCTTGGCTTTGGTGTGTATGGTTGAGATGGGACGTAGGCCTGAGAGGGTGTAGTGTAGGATGTAGGAGGTGTGTAGGACATAGAGGGTGTACTGTAGGATATAGGAGGTGTGTAGGCCTGAGAGGGTGTAGTATAGGATGTAGGAGGTGTGTAGGACATAGAGGGTGTACTGTAGGATGTAGGAGGTGTGTAGGAAGGTGAAGGGGTGTAAGACATAGCCGGGGTGTAGGTCGTTGGGGGGGTGTAGGTTGTAGACGGGGTGTAGGTCGTTGGGGGGGTGTGGGTTGTAGAGGGGGTGTAGGTTGTAGCAGGTGTTGTATCAGGTGTGTAGGCCATAGAGGAAGTGTAGGACTTGGGTGTGTAGGACTGTGTTTTTGGTTGCAGGAAGGGATTTGTGTTGGTTAGAATCTTGGTGTCGAGGTCGAGCTGTGTTTGTGAAGATGCCTGGTACTCCAGGCCAGGGTCCAGCAACGTGGGTGGGGGTGGGGGTGGGAAGCTGTCGGCGTCATCCACACCCACCGGCCCCGCTTCTGTGTCCGAGCTCCCCATGTCATAGTGTCTCTTCCTCAGCTCTCCCAGGCGAACACGCTCCTGCTCCAACTGGCTTTCCAGCTCCAGGACCTTCACCTGAACACAACGTAAAGCACTTATACTTATATTCCATATGATGTCATATGATATGATGTCATACATGCTAGCAATATGATATCTGGTGGGATGCAGGAGTATCCCTACACTTTTTGAGCAACATGTTTCCATATACACTACTGTAGTCTACACACAGTCAGTAGAATTCCTGTTGATGTCTCCCATTACGATTACATTCCAGTTCATTTATATACTTATCTACTTCCACAGAATTGTTTTGACATGCATTCTCTTCCTACGATTAGCCAGTGCACACAGGCACGTACACACACATGCTCCAGGGACACACCTTCACATTAAATCATCATTAAGAGCTAAATATAGACTGCACAATGTAGCATGTATTGAAATCTGACACTGTCTGACTGGAACAACCAGTGAAATACTGGCACAAAAACTTTTTATTTGATCAATCAGCTACACTTAAATTTGTGTATATTGTATCATACTTATAGAGTTGAATATAGAGTTGAATATCTGAAAACAATTGTATTTACTTTCAACACATTATGTTGTCCACATGGGCTTTCTAGAAGTGTGATCTTGTGTCTTGTGTGTTTTTCTACATACATACATTTATTTATGCATTATATCATTCTTGATATAATCTGAATGATCTGGGCAACTGGCAAAGACAACATGATTCCAGTTTTCCCTATATAGGTTCAACACACTGAAACACGTTGTACCTGAGCCTCCATCTCCTCCTTCTTCAGCTTGATCAGAGAGAGCCCAGAGAAGTCCATTGGGGCTGTGTAGAGAAAGCACAAGACCCATGTAAGAAACACTAGTGGGATGATTAGCAGCACCTGCGTGTGTCGTCAGCACAGCCCTTAGCCCCTTCCCCACCGTCTCTCACCCCTCTCTGTGATCTGCTGCTGTCCGTGCTTGGTGGAGGTGACCACCAAAGCGGCCATGTCGTTTACGTGTCTGGACGCCTGCTGCAGAGTGGACAGCTTCTTGTTGTTCCTGTCAGCCTTCACCTGTACGCACGGGGGGGGAGACACAGTGGTTAGCACGCACGCACGCACGCACACACACACACACACACACACACACACGTGTCTGGTGATGACAACACATTGCTCCGTGGTGTTTTCACTCGAGAGAAAAGAGAAAACACAACCTTGGATGCGGCGACCAGCTGGGCAGTGCTGCCGGCAATCTCGTGGGAACACGCGATGAGCTCCTCGTATTTGCCGCTCTCCACCGCGACCCGGTCAGCTGACTCTCTGACAGCAGGGACAGATACATGCGTGTTCAGTACATACATGCTCAGCACGTGCGTGTTCAGTAGGCCTATGCCTACAGTGGCTCACAGTGCATAATATTCCTACAGGTGGTGGTACTTACAGCATCTGTGTGGCCCCCCAACCTACAGCCTTAGAGGCGGAGATGAGTCCCTCTGTCCAGCGAGAGTTTTTGGCATAGAATTCATCAACAGATGCTCCTCCCTTCAGAAAAGAGGTAAACAATCCTTTATATTTATTTGAAATATTATTATATTATATTATTATATAGCAGAAAAAATTAAGAATTC
>JAODUK010079200.1:15913-39383 GCA_027564635.1 Typhlichthys eigenmanni | reverse complement strand
TTAATTAAGCATAATGATTTTGAAGGTGTGACTTTTTTTTGAATGACGTAATATTGCACACTAGCTAGGCCGTTCCATTACGTGTTCTTCAAAAGTCTTTCCTAGCCTAGGAAGGACCCGACTAGGAAGGCACTTGGATGGATCCGTCCTACCAAGAACGCATCCTTGACATTGAGAAACACCCATTGACAACACACCAGGTGGACAGGAGAGGAAATGGAGGAAGGAATCACTCAGCTGACCTTTAATTGACACAAATGTGTAGACAAGGACATTTCAATGAATAAGAGATTAATAGTTATATTCTATTATTTTTCTTTTAATGTTATTATTTTTGTTTTGTTTTTTGGGGGAGTATATTTCTATAAATATTGTCTAGCTATCGAACCATCTTCTAGGGAAATGCAGCAAGATATGATGCATTATGCTGTACAGTATCCTGAACTCATGTTTCTAGAGACATAGCACTTTTCTCATTCCTTGTGTGTACAAATATAATAGTGTTACCCATCTCTCTGTCAGTCTGTCTACCTTATCAACGATATCTTTACATAGCTACCATGCTAGCTATCTAGCTAGGAGATGCTGCTGCTGCTAAGTGCTAACGACATCCCCACTAACTCCAGACCTGCCAGACCTTCTACTTACGCTCTAGCTTCACATATATGCTGGACGCAGGGAAGTTCAGGGAGTCGGTGACACTGTAATGGCCAGCGTCTCCCGCCTTGAGCGACTCCAGGGTGACCAGGGAACCCTCCACAGAGAGCCGGCCCTCCATGCCCCGCTCGCTGTGGGCCTGGGAACAAAGGTTTGTGCTGTGGTTAGAGCTATGAAGAACATGAAGAGGCTTACACCCTGGACGCACTGCAAGTGACTAGCAGCGCTGTAGCTATGAGAGACAATGGAACGTCGGTGAGATAGAGCGACTTGAAGCGACGCCGTCAAACGGCTGGGTACCGAGTTAAACTCATTTCAACTTCAGGCGACGCCATTGAAGCTCCTGCCAATGGAAGCTAAGGACATCGTTGACTGACAGACTAACTGAAACATTTGGGTGGGAAATATACTAGACGGATGCCTAGGCAACCAAAGCCTGGAATGTAAACAAGCGACCAATTGACCGATTTCAAGGCCCGCCCATTTCACCTAACAGTTGATTAAAAAAATGGCCAACTGTTATTGAAAGACAGACGAAAGGGGGCGGGGCTTGGGATTTGTCAATTTTCAGCGACAAGCTTGCAGTGTGTTCCAGCGCTTTAGGGCTAGAGAATAGGGAGGGGCGCTTTACACTGGTGAGCTCTCCTTTGTCCATGATCAGGTAGCGCTGGGAGTCGTAGTCTGAGCTGTAGTAGAGATGGACCAAGCTGCTGTTGAGGATCAGGTTGATCTTCAGGGTCCCCCCATGTGGAAGCTGGACAAAGTTCTGGTTTTCTGAGAACAAGAAGAATATAAAAGAGAAGGCTTACATTAGCCTTAGGTTCATACTGGTGTTCAGACATGTACCCCCTTCCTGGATGCATCCATCTCATAGTGTTTCTCCTCTTACCTTTGACATTGAGGCAGATCTTCTTCTTGATGATGTGCTCGGCATCTCGGATGGTGTAGCTGCCCTCGTCTGCACCGGTGACGGCGTAGAGTACGACAGCGTGCTCGTTGACACTGATTCGGCCCTCGTAGCCATGGCGGGTCACTCCCGTACTAGTCTGCAAGACCTGAGCAGGGCTGCAGAGTGAGAACATCCACCTTAGACCGGAATGGATTGAGTGCTTAATGAATCCCATCATTTAGATAACTCATATTGGTCTGATAACTGTTCTGTGCCATACCATATGCTGTGAGGTATAGGTGCCCAATATAAAGATACTATGCAAAGGCATATTAAACTGCATGAACGTCAATGTAAGACAAAATAGGTGATTATTAACCCAAAAGGGAAACTACAACCATCCACTTCTCAACTGGATTTAATACTATATAACAGTAATAGAGAATATTCTGAAGTTTAAGCTTATATGACATTAGCAGTAAAGTGAATAGACTGTAATCATACTACTTAGATGTGAGATTGGCCTCCACAGCCAGGGGTCTGTATTCCAGTGTGATCGGCGAAGTCACTCCCAACAGATTTATATGGTAGTTGTCTCCATACTTAATATTGTCCTCGTTGGAACAATCTAGAAGACACAAATAGTTTGGCAAACGTTTCTATTAGGACAACAGAAGGGAGATAATTACAGGACACTGGATAGGAATAGAGGGACGTGAAGGGGAGAAATTACACGGTTTAGGTGAAGCAGGGGAAAAGAGCAATTGCTGTCTTTAGGAAAATGCTGACATGAAGCAGAATAAAGTGCGAGAATGGAAAATAGATTGAGCAACATATGGCTTGTAGAG
Organism: Typhlichthys eigenmanni; assembly: GCA_027564635.1. Lineage (NCBI taxonomy): Eukaryota > Metazoa > Chordata > Actinopteri > Percopsiformes > Amblyopsidae > Typhlichthys > Typhlichthys eigenmanni. The sequence goes on along the minus strand of JAODUK010079200.1, from coordinate 36,989 downwards.
CGTTTGAAATACAATGAAGAGAGCACGACAGAAAGAAAGACAAGATGAAGATAACGTGGTGGTTAGAGCTCCATAATTACTGCCTGCCGTTTGCTGCTTGCTCTTCCACACCATGAACACACACACACACACACACACACATCCCACATTCACACGTTGATGCCTCCAGATGGCACCGTTTTCACATAACACTACAGTTGTCTTCATCTGCAGAGTAGCGATCACTCCCCTCCACGTCAGTGCCATATGTTTGTATGCGCGTGTGTGTGTGTGTGTGTGTGTGCGTGTGTGTGCGCGTGCGTGTCTCATCCTTACAACAAATTGGGATGGTGAGAACATTTTATCAGCACTTTAGCGCCAGTTGCAATACCCAGTTAACTGTCATTTCTAACAATCCCAGAGACCACAGGATGTGAGGTTAAGAAACTGACCTGGCTAATGGCCCGCTAACATCCAGAAAATGCACAACTAAAGCTCTCCCTTACTAATGACATCACTAAATACTAATTACTTACATTAATGATCATACTAAAATGTGTCAAAACATGTCAAATAGATGAATCTCAGAATTATAGATATAGAATTATAGAAATATGTATCTCACCTAATCGGGCAGGACCTTCTTTCACTAGTAATAGGTTAACCAAGACACGTGTTGCTTGACTTTTGTAAAGTTGCCCTATCTCTACTTCACAGGGGGTTGTGATGCATTCTACTTGGTGTTAAAGAAGGGGCCATGTAAAATGAAAACAATGTGACACGGCATGCTCTGACAGTTTATTACTGTATGTCAGGTAATGAAATGATTTATCATGGCTGCGGAGGCTTATTACGGTCTGAGTAAAATGCTGTTCTCTGCTTTTCTGTCATTGACAAAGCTACTCCTCAAGAGATTTCTGCAACCATAGCAAAAACATTTTTTTTAAAGCTCTGCTGAACAAAAATTACATGACAGCTTGCAAAGATGTCTAGGGTGCAGTTGCATCTCATGATCAGAGTGGCCGCCAATATGCCGAGTCATGCCCCTGCTGCTGTGATAGTCAACATAAAAATACCTCGGACAATGAGCGTGATGCGCCTAACATCTTCGGGGTTCTCTGGGTTTCTCACGGTGTACACGCCCTCATCCTTCTCTTCCACATTTTCAACGATGAGGTGACTGAGGTAGCGATTGAGATTGGCCCTCGTGCTGACGGCTTTCCCTCCTCGCATCAGAACCACATCCGTCATGGTTGGAGCAGAACTGGAACTGAATGTCACCTCCTCCACTGGTGAGTGCAGCATAATATGGAAGTCTCCCCCATGGAACAGAGTGTGTGTCTCCTCTTTGGCTGGGTGGAGCAGAATATGGAACAACAACAACATAAAACAAATGTATCATTTGTTGTTGCCAGCAATGGTTTCTAAATACCGGTGGTGAATCGTATGACAGATTGATAAAGCAAGCTCCAACATACATATTCTATATATTTCACACAGAGCAGCAGCGGTGAAAGGTAATATGGTAAAATGCTGGGTCAGAGTGCACACTGACTCCACACACAAGACAACAAAATAAAAATAAGAAAACTCTTACCTTTCACTGGGGCAGAAAGTGCTAGAACAAATATAACGAGGATATGTATGAGAAAATGTAGTGATTTAAGTCATTTGTAGTTCCTAACAGTTGAAGCTGTATCATCAATCAAGCTCTGTGTTGGTTGCATACTGCATGTTTTATTTTATATAATAGTCAACCAACACTATATAAACATAAAGCAAGCACTAAAATTAACTGGCTTCACATGGCTGCTTACCTGTGGTAAGCAGCAGACTTAATGCTGCTATGATGAATCTCATCATCTTAACTGGTTCATCAATGTCTAGACAGAGCAAGAAAAAATAATGAAATTTAATGTCAGCGATTTGAAAAGAGCAAATCTGCTAAAGTCATTTCTCTAATTAAATTAATAAGATGTCTGACTCTAGTGATTAAAGCATATAGTAAAATTCACATTATTTGAGACCTCGTCATCATGACCACAAAGATATCTTAAATGTAACACTTAGAATTTGAATGTGTGTACCAACAAATCCTGAGAACAGATACTGCCAGTAGAGATGTTTTTTCAATATTATTAACAAGCAATAATCAATCAATGTGTGGTCTTATGACGATAAGAAAGCTATTGTCGATAAACAATTATTCAACAAAAAGACACAATTGTTTTAATACATTTATTTTGATACTTGTACTGTCCTGGTTGTACACATAATGTCAGATACTGCTATCGCACAAGTCATGTAACGTATGTAGAGGGCTGGAAGACGTGTTTTGTTAAAGCTGAGACAACTTATCTTCAAAAAATCATAACACATAATCTTTTGCGTCCAAGATGCCTTAGATAGCAGCTCCTTAATCACTGTGGTGCACCGCTACAATTATTCTTAGATAATCCTGATACTTCCAAAATGAGTGGTTAAAGGCTTAGCAGCACTAAGTGGAAGGCTGTCACATCTTATGTGGTATCTATAGTTTTAACTGACCCAAAAAGGTGTTAATACTGTAATCGATGATTCATTTTGTACATTTACGTATTTGTACAAATGAGACAAAGAAACAATAACCACTTATAAAAAAGGACCTACACTGAGGTAAATTAAGTATTACACCCAGGAAGAATGCATGAATACATCCCAGATGTGACTCCAGGACCCAGATCCTTTATTTTGTGTTCCCTCCTGATTTTTGGTTCACCTGTGTGTCCCTGTGTACTTATACCCCCCATAGTCTCTGCTGAGATGTTGCGGTCATCGCAGTGCTGCTTTGATTACCTCTGGTGTTGCCAGTTACCCTTGTTATTCATGTTCTCCTCCAGCCTGGCCACTGTCTGTATATATGCCCTTCTGTCTCACCGTGTACAGGACGATTTGGCCTGCTTACTGCCTCAGCCTTGCCCCGCTGTGCCTTCACCAGTGTTGGAGACCCCTGCCTGCCTGTACCCAGACTATGAACAGTGTTGTATTTACTATTGTGCCTGTCTCTCTCTTTCCCTCTGCTTCTGACTCCACAATACAGACTGATTCAAGCAGAACTAAATGTGCTTGCTGTCCCACGTCTTTATTTGTCTTTCACGTTATCCATCTAAAAGCCTCCCTGAAGATAGGCTTTATCTGCAGTTAATCTCGCTGTACACGGGAAACTCAATTTACCACCCATTGCCTAGAGGGTATTGCTGGCCAGCGGCCACAGACATAAATATAATGTTGTTGGGAAAAGCAATGAGAATCTCATTATTTTCTAAATAACATAATCTCCATAGCATTTAAGGTCAGGGGACGATCTGTTAATGCTTAAGAATAAAAAAGCATTACAAGACATAGCGACATCTTTCGTTTAGTGACACTAGCATCTGAGTGAACACGGGCCGAAAGGCGTACCAAGGACTGTCTATTGATTAGGTGCCCATGGAGACGCCTGATTTAAAACTTTGATAACAAAGGTAACAGGAAGTTAGGGAAGGCGCCTAACTGTTGGGTAATGCTTCAGCAGCAGTGTCCACCACATAAAGCATATTCAGGTGTTGAGAGGAATCCTTTAATGGACCACTGAATGGAGCTTCCCGCAGCTGTGCCAAGACATTACAAGCAACCCATCATGAGAATTGTGCATTAGAATCTTTGCTGTAAATTGGGGGAGCACCTATCAGTGGTCCCATTAAGACCTACAGCAGCTAATATGCATGTTGAGATGATAAAACACATCATGCCACTGCAGTGTGAATGTTTACGCCGTCCTGCAGGAATTGTGCTATGGAAAGACACGTGCCTGTGTCTACTGCGTAGACACCTGTTCTCTGCGATTGTGTCCCTTTCCTCTTGTTCTACAGGTCGGTGCAGCGCACGTGTGTCTTGCTATATAGAAGGTCATCGTCTCTCATTGTCTAATGTCAACATGCCCTAATCATTTCAGAACACCATTGTCTGACACCCAAGCTGGGTGGTCAGTCAGCAGGTCATAATCAACTGCTAAGCCGTCTAACCACACACTGGGCAGAGTGCCTAAAAGCCCAGTGATTTCAGCGAGCTACATCTGAAATAAAAGATGGAACAAAGTGAGGGTCACATGCACACACACATACTGGGCCAGTAGAATTGCAGAAGCCTGAAGCTCTGCGACAGTCTCCTATATACACAGCTCAAATAACATTGACATTTCATAATGCTGTTGTTTCACGTCTTTATTTTTGGAAAGGCTGCTTTTTGGCTTGAATCCTTGTGTGACATTAAAGCATTGGATGTATCAAGCACTCTGAACTTATTTTTTATACTGTAGCCTATGTCCAGGAGCGTGTGCATTTGGGTTGGTATTGATGTGTCCTATCTAGGTTTTACTGACAGATTATGGCCAGTCTGCTAAGACCTTCCCCTTCATTGGCGTGTGTTCTCAGAAGCACGTCTCTACTGTTACTGTACAGCCAGCGTTAGCGAGCGCAAGCAAATAGTTCTGTATGCACATTCATACGCACGTCGTCTCCAGCGTCCTTTGGGCTGTTAACCATGGGCTCCCGGTCACAGACAGAATACACCCTCTGCTATCCATCTCACTCCCTCCCTTTTTCCCCAGCCTCGTTTCTACCATACTGAATCCTACGTGTCGAGTCACGACCGTCTCGACGCCCATTTTCTCTTCACTGTCCTGAGAAAGTTTCTTACCTATATTTGTCAAGCTCCATCTCATCACATGCTCTCTCTCTGTCTCTCCCTTCCAAGTCCCTTTCATTCTCTCTAGTCCTCTGCTTTTATGTAATCCTGGTCAGTGCATCCTACTCAGGAAATCAAAGGCCCTGTCTGTCTGAACTAGACTCACTGTTTAGGATGAGGGGTACAGACATATCTTTGTCCGGGACTTTAAATAGGCGGAAAAGCCTTCAATGACTGCAGATGTGATGACTTGACAAAGCTTGCTCTGTGTCATTTACCCCCCAGAATTCTGGAACTGAAACTATTTTGGTTTTAGTTTGAAGGGCAGTTACAAGAAATGACCAACTGAGGCAAAGCTATGGCAGCAAAAATGCACTATAACAGCATAACACAAACACACGTACATGCACAGCACATCAGATATTCCTCTGGCCTCTTCTCTCAAGGCATTTATAAATCATGAGGTCTCAAAGCGTTTTTTGATAAATAAAATAAATAAAAAATAAAAATAAATACATGTTTATCTTCACACCGACAGCAGATGCTGCATGGCTAGCTGAGTCGTTGAATATGGTTCCAGAGATGTACAACATTTTTCCAACACAGCATCATGACCACAGCAGAATAACAAGAGGCGCCGTAATAATTGGCTAGAATGACCCGATCACCTGATTTAACTGAAACTATGGCTGATCTGATTGAAAAAAACATGGCTTTCCATGCTGCTTGCACCTGTCAGATTATTTAGCCTATATGGAATTGAGGTGGACCTCAATTCACGGTGAATCATGAATGTGGAAAAAAACGGACAATAGGCTATATGTTGTCACATATACAAATACGTGTTTGTATTTGGTTCAGTCTAACAAATATGTGAGGCTGCTCAGTGCTTATAGTTCGATGGATAATAAGGTTGGCAGCGGATTTTTACTTTGAACAGACGCCGGTATGATGCTAAAATCGTGTGAATGGCAGCATACTGCAGACAGGGGCGACAGGGCACCCGACGCGAGTGTGCATCGTCCCACATCATGGGACGATTTAACCAAAATCATACAAAGTAGCCGAAGCGTCGAAACTGAGAAAAAGAACGGTAGTCTAGAATAGCCGACAAACGTCAGAACAATTTCATACTGCAGTACAGCAATCAATAATCTAGCCTACGTCTATGATTAAAGCCTTAATAAAAGCACAGGCATATTTTCCACTTTCATTAGGAATAATCTAAATGTCCTATTAGGCTATTTAAATAATTAGAAAATGTAAATAATTAGAAAATGTTACACGAGTTGTCTGCATCACTTATGAATTCACCGGGTGAATTAGCATCCTTCAAAAGCATATCTCAGTTCATCAAACCTTTCCAGCAGCCCATAATTTTCCATATAGTCTACTTTTCCAATGTCCGAGCAGACACCTTCGGGTAGGTTACCCTGGAAAAAGCCCATCTACCAAAACCTGCAAAATTTAACCCGTCGTGCACCATAATGACATTTTATGCAATTCCACACGTATTTGCCCTTTTCATTGTTACCTACCTTTAATTAACAGATTTGACATCTAGCTGTGAAAACGACAGATAGGCTAATAGCAGAATAAAAATGAAACGTTTCCTTTTTACTGTCTAGCCGCCTCGCTGTCTTCAACCTCGCTCAACCAAGAGCAGCTCTTCACGACTAGGGCTAAACATTTGGAAGACGTTCAGAATGTCGGGCTCTGCTGCACCTCGGCGCCACTCGAGTGATATCGGCAAACACCGGGCCCATATCTCAAGACAGCTTTGTCATTATGTGGGGATTATTTACCATTATCAAATCAATGGATGTCAAAATAACCATATATATTTATATCAGATATCATAAAACGTTCAACATAAATGTTTTTGAATAATCTGAAATGTTTATTTCAAATTAGAGATTTACAATTTAATAAACATACATATAGGCTAATTAATTTGTTATACATAAAATGAACAATGGCATGCTACACAGTCATCATTTCCAATAAGTGGAAGGCTCTGACACATCAGAAACCAACTCATTCTTAAAAGAGAGACTAAAAGCCTTATGATGAACTTAGTAGTAGGGTATTTTCATTATTTATTATCTTACAAATGTTTAAAAGTATGAGCAATCATCAAACAAACAATAAGACTGCCAGAATGGAAAGGCTTAAAAGACCAGAGCAAGCTACGCATTGCTTCTTAATGGTGTGACAGGTGCATTAATACTGTATAGCTTGAACAGAGCTTGCTTGCTCTCAATAAATACAATAATGCATACTAGCTCCTAAAGTACATTTACCTCAGATGTACATCAGCGGTATATTGACACAACATGTGCAGAGAGGTGGCTTGTGACTGGACGGGAGGAGACGATCTATTACTGTCAATTTACAGGCGGGCTCACCGCTTGCCTCCCGAAGCCCGGGGGAGGGCATTAGGGGCAGGAAGGGCGTGCGAGAGGAGGTCTATTTTATGTTGGAGGATCCCGGTCAGGATGAACTCTGCGCTGACAACGGGCAGAGAAGCAGAGAGAGCTGGCCTGCACAAGGCCCAGTCCTCCTCACAGGAGACAACCACTGTCTGGGCCTGGGAGGGTGTAGGGTAGAAATACACGGAGGGGTGTCGGGGCAATAGACACATGCACAGGTATGTTTAGATTGGGCTCAGCTTGAAATTACATTTGATCAAGTTTCATCATATTCTCACACACACACACACACACACGCTCGCAGGTTAATTTGTACCTTATGAGATGAGGGCATCTTGGGTAGAAATATGCCTCCACTACAGCAGATGAGTTCTTTCATGTGCACAGGCTCTGGCTTTACTGCCTTCGTCACATGGATGTTAAATCCCTGAGTGAGAGAGAAATGCTCGTGTTAAATACAGTACAAGACTGGATGAAAACCACATACAGTACACGTGAGAAACTCTTGAATTATATTGAAGCATTTTAAACCTCCATTTCACATCAGGTCAATAATGAAACACACTTAAACTAGTGTATACCATCATTCGGAGACATTAGATGCTTGTTTGGCTTGTAGAATGGAAATAAGTAGATAATTGCCTTCGGCAGACCAATCAGCCAATACCAATGCAATTCCCACAAGCCACAGTACAATAGTTAACAACACAGCTATTGCAATGCACTTAGGCTAACATTTCTGTAAACTAACAGCCAGACTGTGAAGCAAAGGGAGTATGGGTTTTTAAGAGGCTATTGAACCGTTGACTGTTGCTTCATTAAATTTTTTCAGAACTGTTTACACATATTTCATGAATGTTTGGGCCATTTTCCTAAATAAAAACTCTAAACACAAAACCACAAGCACAACATGCTAAATTCTACAAATCTCTAACAAATGGACCTATCGACTTCAAAATAAAAGCTCAGCATTTGTGTAAAAATCTAATTTTATAAAATTATTTAGATTATATGTAGTACAAAATACATAACCTATACATTAGTGAAATATTCAATTTATATAATTTAAATAGCCTATCTTAAATGTAACTAAGGGTTATTTACAATAGGCCTAGTTGATAGCCTGCTCCCCAAACCTAGCCTACATAGGCAAACTGGCCTGGGAACGTCTCGGGATCCCCCAGTCAGAGCTTGCTGATGTTGCTCGGGAAAGGGAAGTTTAGGGTCCCTTACTGAAGCTGCTGCCCCCGCGACCCGACTCCGGATAAGCGGGAGAAGATGGATGGATGGATGGATGGCGATATGAACCGAACCGTTGCTCAAAAACAGATATGAACCGAACTGGATTTGGTGAACCGTTACACCCCTAGCCGATACCCAAAGTGCCTGTATTTGTATCGGTATCGGGACTGAAAGAACAGTATCGTGCCAGAATACAGGGTGGACAAAGAGACAGTCTATCGCATAGTAAACCCTCTACCCCCCACCCATTCATGTCAGCTACCACCACAAGTATATTTCAGATCTGTGGGAAACACTGTCATCTATTGTATAATGTCATGCCTAATGTAATGTAGCTTTGGCAACCAGGTAGAAAACCTCTCCTGAGAACTGGGTAATGCTTCACGGCAACATGGCACGCACAATCAACTATAACTAACTTTTCAGACTAACTAACTTCAGATAGAAGATTCTTGCTCGCTATGCTCACGCTGACGTCATAGCGGAGGTGAAGAGGCTGAATAAGTTGATGTGAAAGACGCCGGACAAGAGTATATCATAGACGGGCTTTTACTAATGGAGCAAACAGATGCAAGCCATTGCAAAGTATTATATTGTCCTGCCTGACATTAGCTGTAAGATAATGATCTGTCTCACGGGTAATGGACTTTGACAGCAGTGTACTGCCCTGCCAATGTTATTTATGATTGTAATGAACAGTCAGTTGGTTGAATGTGGTGTAGCTGCGGTGCCAAGTTGTGCCTTCCCTTTTGCTATTATGTAGGCTATGAGTTTACACCATAGTGCTAATGGAAGAGAGAGATCTCTCCTCTGTAATGAGTAGGCAATAGGTTGTGAATCTGTTTTCTGCTGTTTCATTATAATGGTCAATACCCATATTGTATTGTATTACCATTATTGAGCGCCACCAAATAAAGGACCAATGTGGAAATCCCTATACATAGCCTACACTGTAGTAATACAAGGAGAATGTTTAGATACCCTATACAATAGACTCCCTAAGGTAAAATATGTTGACAAAGCAGCACAACTCTGAACACAAGTTCCATATCATTAAACTTTTCAACAAATGCATGTGTATTGTAATTGATAATTGAATTATTGTTGTCTCGCTGTTGTTTTGTTTGCTGATATGGACCCAAGGCTCTGCAATAAAGTGGAATTTAATTGAATTGTAGTAGGAGTGGGGAGAGAAAAAATAAAGAAATCGATACAGCATATTATCACGATATTTTTCGTGGCAATACTGAATTGATACACGGATGCCAAGTATCAGTCTTTAATGTATACAACATTTAGTTCATGTCAGTTAGTCAATGACAGTCTTGACAATCACATTTTGCAGCAATACAATTTATGTGAGATGAACAAACATATGTTGACAAAGTTTTCCTTTGGGGACATAATTTGAAGTTGGAAAAAGTAATATATTGCATAATATAGCAATATGTTTTAAATCGTAATAATATTGTATCGTGACATAAGTATCGTGATAATATTGTATCGTGGGGCCTCTGGTGATTCCCACCCCTAATGTGTAGTAGGCTAACGCTGCGCGATTTGTATTTACGACAGCTTGGCATAAAAGTTAATACACGTTACACAAAATGCCGCCAAGTACCGGTAGTTACATAGTTGTGCTTTAATCCTTTAGTTTCTGCAAATCAGAGTAATTTGAGATTAAATATATAGTACTACTGTACAATACATACTAGGTGTGCAGTTAATACAATTTTAACAATTACAAAAACAATGTAATTGAGAATTTTCTTTTAAATTTATCTTGCACATTACGTTTTGCAAGTAAACTCTTATATTGCTTGTGTTCTGACTAACATGCACACTTTCGCCCCTCCCGGAGAGGACGTAAAAGACAAGTGCGCAGGCAAGTGATTTGTGTACCTGTAATAGAGGCTGGCTGCTGGCAAGCTTCAGGGATTTCTGTAGACAGAAATTAAACTTCTTTTCTTGCTCGACGTCCTTCACAATAAAAGCAGTAGAAGACAGGAAGCTACCGGCCTTGCCACACTGGAACAGAGAGACAGCAAGATTTGGGCAGGGTGTTTGAGTGTACAAATGTTCTCTATGTATACGTTTACATACACACACCAAGTAAAAACAGCTACAATCTGTCATGTGTCTGTTATGATAATATTCCAGCTATGACTACTACAGGCTCATATAAGTACCTAGCTCCACATATTCTCTTTAGTGGACTAACCACTGAAGTCTGATAAATGTAAATTCAGAGAGGTAGAACGGCATTTCACCAGCTGCAAATACTCAATCATCCATAAACGCAAAAAGGACATCTCATTTGTTTAAAAAGCTTGGTTTAAACAGCTTTAAGAGATAATGCTGCGGCTCACCTTTTCAAGCCACAGGGGCGTGACAATGGGAACACCTCTGGCCACCGCACACAGGAATTTGACCGTCCTGCGCACCTTATCTGTCACAAGGTAGGTCATGTCTGTCACGCTGGTCGCTAAGACACCACCAAGGCGAGTCACAATCCTCTCTCCGGCTTCATCCATTACACCTGTGAACAACACCTGGAATAGCCAGAGAAAGAAAAAAACCTTTAAAACTATATTTTGGAATATTTCAGTGGCCATATTGTTATACAAATATCAACAAAGAGTTGGGCAGAGAGTTTTAACCTTCTGAACCATAAGGGTCTTTTGGCAGTTTTGCACTACTTCGATATGATGGCTTCTAAAGCATTTCTGTAATAGGTAGCATCAAGTGTTTTATGTATCTGACATCAGCACCCTCTCAGCTACAATCATGATAATATCACAAAATATTCTTGAGAAACTTAACTCGCGGTTTGTTTTTTAAATATCATTATCATGGTCCCTGTGGCAATTCTCATGGTCCCTGTCGTCATTATCACGGTTCATGTGGTCCGTCTCGTGGTCTCTTATGAGTTTCATCAGGTCTACTATACAGCATTTCATGGTTGTGTAAGAAAATGTAGACCTATATTTGCTAAACACGTCATCAGTACACACGCTGTAGTCGTCACTGTATTGTTTCACACATTCTCAGTCAGGTCTGGACCACAAGAACATCATATAGTTCTATGCAAGAACCTTGCGACGGACCAAGGACCGTGCGCAAGTGGTCTGTCTCATACTATACATCCACGGTCTCGTACTGTACGTGGTCTCCATGGTCCGTTTCGTGGTCCTTGTGGACGAAAACACACGAAGTGAACCGCCGAGGGCGCAGTAGAACCGAACAGGCTACTTAGCCAGCTATGGCTAAAGTTAAGCTAGCACAAGGAATATAGTTTTCTAGCGTTATACTTGTATGCATACACATTTTTTTTTCAATCCAAAAAGTACTTATAAAACATTGTATTTTTGATGTCTGAACAAACAACCATGAAATCAGAGATGACATGCCGTAGTAGTAAAACTCATAAGGGACCACAAGACAGACCACAGAGACTATGATAATGATCACAGGGACCACGAGAATGACCACGTCAATTGGTCTGGTCTACTCATGGGAACATAGCTTCAGCGCCCCTAGTGGTAGTGACCAGCAACGGCAGTGGTCCGTGTATGGCACCAAGGTCATAGGACAGACCATTGATCTGGCTACAACCCCTACTGCAAACGAGTGTGGATTAAATGGAGTTAATCGTTATAGCAGCAACATTCACTTCTTCTCTGCTTTGGATTTAACCATGTACAATTACAATCTATGTCACTAAAAACAAAAATGTCAAATATCAATGGAGTTTACCGTGTTTGTTTACCTGAACAATTAGCCTAAAAATATTCATCCTTGTTGGCTAATCTATGGATTAATTGTAACAACAAGGTATGCGTTTTTTATCAGAAAATCCAATGATACGGCAGTATTATGGAACAATGTAGTCTTTCATAAACAATATACCGTGAGATTTACATAACGCACTTGGCCCGCTGCTCATGAATAACGGAGCGGTATTTCACAGTTGGCACTCTGCTTTTGTCATTTTACGAAGATGATAATATAATTTCACAAAAACAATTTTAGATAGACTATAAGGAAAATGAGGAGAGAGGGAAAGTCTACCGGTAGTGATCCCCACTCGGACATAGCATCTTGTGAGAGTGCAGGTAGGCTACCTTAGGGAGAGACCTACATGCACATATTTAGCCATAGCCTTTTCTAGTCGACGTTCAAATTTTCATTTAAACGACTGGGAGATTAGTCGTTAGGAACATCCCTAATAACCAGCTAGTTATTTTTACAAACACAATTTGACAGAAGGTTTTGGCCACATCATGGCACACCTACTGACCTTGTATGCCTCCCTTGGATCTCCGAGTCGACCCCCAGCCCCAGGTGAACCAGCGGACGTGCGAGGGGTCTTACCGACAGGGGAACGGCCCACCGGAGCTGCTCGCTTTCGGGATGGAGTAGGAGTCTGGGGTAGAAGAATAACACAATTATGATGATGATCGCAAGGGGACATAAAGCATGTGGGGCAGGGGCCCTCCAGGGCCAGGATTGGGGAACACTGCACTAAGGTAACGTAACTGACAGAAGGACAGACCATAAACAACAAGAGCATATGAGACTCCTTAATTCATTACTGCAGTAATGGCGCTGCAAAGAGGACACTTACTATCAGGCTACTTATGCTGCTTCAACGAAAGAGGGTGGGACCTGGACAGTTAGTCACATTAACTGAAGTACATCATCAGAGTGGGGAAGGCTGACTAACGGGGAAATGCTTATGGTAAAAGCCTTTACACTCAACAAGAAAGCAAACACGCCTTGCTTACTTAAGGTACCTTCTTTGATTGGGGTCAGAGCAGCAGATTTATGTCTGTTTCAAACCCAAACAATGCTTGTGCAAGACTCGTTTCAACCACAACGTAAACATACATTAAATCGACATCACACAAGACACCACCAGGGCCTTGTCACACGATACATATTGTTTTTTTGTTTGTGTGTCTGAGTGTGGGAGGGAGGGAGAAAAAGCTATAATTCTACCTATCTACTAAACCTTTACTGGGGTTATGCAAGGTCTTGGAGAGGATCTTGACCACTTTAAGGCATCATTCTGGTTGAATGACATTTTTAAACTGTTCATAATCTCACTCAAACTGATCTGTACCACACATCATCCTTACAATAATGTTGCACACAATGTAGACAAAGAGCAGCACACGTGAGCGGATAGCCTACCAATCCCAATGCATGTTAATGCTAATGGAAATGACCTCTCCTTTTCACACAATTATCCAATTAGCCTAGGCACAAAGTTTGTGCCTAGTCATCATTACCCCTGACGACTGGGCGCTTGTGTCCGGATCAGGAAGTGGCTCTTTATTGTTCTTCTTCTGCCCCCTTGTGGATCTAGGCTGGTTCTCCACGTTGTCGTCCCTGTCTGTAGGGCCCTCGACCCTGCTTCCTCTCCTGCCGCTAGCTGCGACCTTGGGAGCAGAGCTCTGGTGGCCCTGGGTGCTCTCCGGTGAACAGACCAAGGCCGTTTCAGGCACCTTGCGCCCTCTTCCCCCTCGGCCGCGCCCCCCCCTCCCCCTTCTCTGGGCAGCCGGGCTGCAGCCAGCGACGTCTGAGTTGGTGGAGTTTGATCTCGACGGCGTTCCTGGAGGCGTAAGTGAGGGTGCGCTGTCGGCCACCGTCCGACGCCTGTTGCTGGCTCTGGTGGGGGTCTCCAGGGCTTGCTGGCTGCTTCTCTTAACGCCCCTTCCTCTGCCCCGGCCCCCCTGAGTGCCCATGCTGGAGACGCCGGACCTCTCAGAGCTGACCGAGTTAGAGGAGTTGGACCGGGACCGGGTCCTGCGGGCTGGGAAGTCGTCGTCGTCGACGGCGGCGGCGGCGACAGTATTGGAGGCTGGGTCTGGTTCTGATGGCAGCGGAGCAGCAGTGGATTTTCTGGTTGCCCTCCGGCCCCTTGAGGAAGATTTCAGTGGGTTGGCTTGTACCTTTCTCTCGACGGCCTCTTGTTTTTCTTTGTTCATCCTTTCCTCTTCCACCCTCTCTTTTTCTAGTCTTTCTAATCTCTCCTTCTCTTCTTGTTCTGCATGTTCATGCTGTTGTTCTCTCTCCAGCTCTTTTTCCCACCTTTCCCTTTGTTCGTTTTCCTCTTTTTCCACTTTCTTCTTCGTTTTGGCTTTTTTGCGCTCCAATTTCTTTTCTTCCTCTTTCCGTTTTCTCTCCAGTCTTTTCTGCTTCTCTGTTTCCTGTCTCTCTATTTCCAGTCGTTCTCTCTCCAGTCTTTCTGCTCTCTCCTTTTCTTGGGCTAATCTTTCTTCTTCCTCTTTGTGTTTCCTCTCCAACCTTTCCTGCTCTTCTTTTCCCCGTCTTTTCTTTTCCTCTCCATCTAATCTCTCCTTTTCTTCTCTTTCGGCTTTTTCACGCTGTAATCTTTGCTTTTCTTCCAGTTTGCGTTTTATCTCCAAACTTTTTTGCTCTTTTTCTTGTCTTTCCTTCTCTAGTCGTTCCTTTTCCTCTCTTTCTAATCGAATTTTTTCTTCTCTTTTAAACTTTTCAAGCTCTAATCTTTTTTCTTCCTCTTTCCTTTTCTGTTGTTCTTTTTCCCGCCTTTCTTTTTCTAGTCGTTCCTTTTCCTCTCTTTCTAATCGAATTTTTTCTTCCCTTTTAAACTTTTCAAGCTCTAATCTTTTTTCTTCCTCTTTCCTTTTCTGCTCTTCTTTTTCCCGCCTTTCTTTTTCTAGTCGTTCCTTTTCCTCTCTGTCTAATCTTTGCTTTTCTTCCATTTTGCATTTTATCTCCAATCTCTTTTGCTCTTCTTTTTCCTGCCTTTCCTTCTCTAGTCGTTCCTTTTCCTCTCTTTCTAATCTCTCCTTTTCTTCTCTTTCAGCTTTTTCACACTCTAATCTTTGCCTTTCTTCCTCTTTGCGTTTTCTCTCCAGCTCTTCTTTTTCCCGCCTTTCCTTCTCTAGTCGTTCCTTTTCCTCTCTTTCTAATCTAATTTTTTCTTCCCTTTTAAACTTTTCAAGCTCTAATCTTTTTTCTTCCTCTTTCCTTTTCTGTTCTTCTTTTTCCCGCCTTTCCTTTTCTAGTCGTTCTTTTTCCTCTCTTTCTAATCTCTCATTTTCCTCTCTTTGTGCCCTTATACGCTCTAATCGTTCCGTTTCCTCTAAATCTTTTCTTTGCTGTTCTATTCTTTCCTTCTCTCTTTTCTCCTTTTCCAACAGATCCTGCCCTTCTTTTTCTATTCTGTCACTCTCTTCACTTCTCAACCTCTCCCTTTCCTCCAGTTCTTCTTTTCTCTTCTTCTCTAAGGCATTATCTGTCTTCCTGGCCTTCTTGTCCTGCATGTCCTGCTGTTGCATGCTTTTACGCCCCCGACCCCTCCTAACCGGCCCAACCTCCATCTCTTCCTCATCCGTATCCACCTCGGGCCTGACCTTCCCTCTCCTGCCTCTGGTGTTTCCTTTCCCTCTCGTCTGTTGGTTAGGTGGCTGTGTGGGCGTGTCCGCCTGCTCCTCGTCGGCCACCGGAGCCCCTCCAGTCCTCCTGCTGCGACTGGACACGCCGCTGGTCCCGGGTCTCGTCTGTCCGCCCTTCGCTCTCCGAGGTAGTCGCTTCCTGCTAGCGTCGCCCATGTCGCTGTCCTGCGCGCTTCCGCCGTCGTCCACGGGCTGCGTGTCGGCCACGGAGAGCCGAGGGCTGGTGAAGCGCTGCGTCTCTTCGTCCTCGAGGGCTCGGAGGTGCTTTGCTCGGCGCTTACGGAGCGCCGGAACGATCTCTTCATTGTCACCGTCATCGTCTGGAGCCATGGGCTGAGTCTCCGCCATGGAGAGGTCGTGGCTGGGTTCTTCTCCGCCAGAGGGCGTCGGTGAGGTGGGGGGTTCCATGAGCAGAGTCTCAGTGGCGGCCACGTCGGTTCTCCGCTCTCGTTCCTCTGAATCACTATGGGACTCTGGGATGTACGCCTGCGTTTCCTCCCAACAGACGTTCCCCGGCCTTCCCGCCGCGCAGCGCGTGCCGCCGCCCGCCCTCCCTGTGTAAGGCTGGGTGGCCTCCGGGTCAGAGTCATCCTCCGCGGAGGACGCCTCAGACGGAGGCGCGGCCGCATAGCACTGGGTGGCCTCCTGGTTCAGATCTGGGTCCATGGAGGCGAAGGCCTGGGTGCTTTGCATGGCGATGGGCATCTTCAGGTGGCTGCTGCTGGACAACCCAAGGTGGAAGGAGGCCGCCCTGCCAGCTGCCTCGTCAGAAGAGAAAGAAGGCTCGATGCAGAAGGCCTGGGTGGCTTCCTCCGCAACGCTGCGCTTGTGGTCTCTGCTCTCCAGGACAAACGACTGGGTCTCGGCGATAGCGAAGTCCTCGTCGTCCTCCTCCTCCTCCTCCGGGCTGTCTGAGCAGGACAGCGCGGCAGGTCTCGCGGCGGGTGCTGAGAGGAGGGAACACACACAGCACTCCAGCCTGAGATCACCAGGGACATGGACACACGAGTGTGTGTGCAGAACATACCGTTCTGAATCATTACTCACCTTTGAACGAATCCGAAAAGGGGCTGAGGAACAACTGAGTCTCCATCTCCTCTACAACGGCTTACGAAAACAAGAAATATGGTAAATGCCATACCCCCCCCCACCCCTTTTCATTATAGAGTGCATATTTCACACATTCTAAAGCTGTGCATATCACATTTGTACACTTAAGATTTAGCAGGTTACCTTTTACAGGCGCCCCTTGTAAAAAAGGTTAATTATGCTACATTTTGATACATAGTTCCGGTTGCATTCATTCATCTACATGTGCAAATGATCTTGAATGAGTGCGTAACATAAACCTTAAGTTATTATTCTGATGAGGCAGGCAGATACCAGCAGCTGGAGATAAACAGTAAATGAAAAGGATAGGCTACATATGTAATAGTGCATTACCTGGTACTGCTAATGGCGTAGAGCACTTCTGCTGTGGTGGCATTGAAGCCAACGGCAAACCAAACGTGTTTTCTGTAGCTAACGGCGGCTTCTGGCCTTGACATTCCTGCCCCGCACCAGCCTCCTCTTCCTCAGCATCGGTATCACTGCTTGCCACAAGGTCAGCCGTTGCACCATCTGCATCAGGGGCGTCAGCTATGCGGCCTGCGTCACCCAATGAAGTTGGAGATCTCGTTTCCGCCGCTATGAGCGGCGACGGCGGGAACTCCTCATCCTCCAGGTCTGTATCGCTGTCGGAGAGGATCTCCAGATCAGCCACTGCGCTGCCTGCGGGGGCAGCGCCGAGCTCCTCATCCGTATCACTGCCCCAGTCAGCAGAGCTAGGTCGGGCTCCGTCCAGGTGCCTCCCACCGGGACCGTCCCCTGCTGTGGATGTGTGCGGTTCTGATGTGGGACTGCGGTCAGAGCCATCGCCGTCCTCCTCCACATCCGTGTCACTGTCCATGTGAAACTGGACCTGGCCGGATGCTGCAGGCGCGTTACAGGTCGCGGGATGTGCCGACGGCGTTGTCGTGGGTTCGTCGCCGGCCTCCGCGTCAGTATCACTGTCGCCGTCGGCCTGTTTGGACGCTGCCCTCTCTTGCTCCCTCATGCGCCCCATCGCCTTGTCGCGGTCATCCGCCATCATCTGTGGCCGCCGAAGCCCCACACTCACATCTGCCCGCTTCTCGGCTCTATTTTCTGTGAAGGGCGTGATAGGGCTCTCATCCTCACTGGTGGTGGAGAGACAAGAAGGTAAGGTTTCAGGTGGGAGAACAAAGTGAGCTAATGGTTTTCTGCCTAGCATATCATGATTGCATTTCTTACATTACATACGTAACAGTGAAGTGAGTTTTATTTTGTTATTAGCTTACCTCTCAGGGATTACTTTGTTTGTAGGGCTCAAGAATGTGGAACAGGTGGGATTGGATATATGGGAACTGGATTCAAAGACTAAGTGACAAAAGATGCACATTAATGACTTAACAATTAACGATGTTTACCTACCAACCACAACTAGCTTAGCTACATACCTAGATTTCTCCATCCATTTATTATTCCTCCTTGTTCTCCATCAGAGTCAGAGTCAGAAACAGGGACTAGGGTTCCCTCTGGCTGGGTTGGAGTTTGTTCAGAAGACAGGCCCATGCTTCGAGATGGGGTCTTGTTAGCATCTTCTGGATGGGGTGACGTCACCATTAATCTGTTTGCAGCATGGGATCCTTCAGCTGTCTCAGACTCTCCATTCACAGAAGGCCTGGAAACCTCTTGACCAGCCGTCTCATCTAAATCACATCTGACATACTGGCAGGGAATGTCAGCCACCACCAGACTGTCCCCTTCACTGAGGGCATAACGGACATGTGGTGTCAGTTTGAAGTGGCCCTTGCGGGTCCCGTTCATACTGCCTAGGTCCCACACCAGCGCCTCCATATCAACTTTATCCTGGCCACTTCTTTTGCGCAAGGCAGAGATGGAGATGGCAATGTGTTGCTTAGATACTGAGCTGGCAAGAAGTTGCAGGGTGCATGTGTTGTCATCTCGACCCAGCACATTCTCTCCCAAATAGAGAGGAAACTCTGGGTAACAAAAATGTGTTTGTCATTACAAATACAACCATTTGCTGATTGCTGTTAAGCATTGAACAAAATTAATAAGATTCAGACACACACTTCAGATATGCAGAGTTGGAATGAACAGAATATTAGTCCCAGTAAATACTGTACTATTAGGGACTACTATTATGTTAATTTATAGTATTACTGTAATAATATGTTATACTCACCAGTTTCAGGAAGATGTTTATTTTTTAATACCCGCAGTTTAGCTATTGGCTTCACCCTATTCTCGCGTTCCTCTTCATTGTCTTCATCGGACTCCAATATGGAGTCATTGATCAGCTGCGTTGCATCCATTGCTCTTCAGTTTATAACTAAAACTGATGCCAAAAACATATAGTAATAGTTAAGCAGTGTCTCAATCATTCAAACTTCAAAATTGAAATATTTCGATCCACGTGAACATGCCATGTTGTGCATTTTGTGTTTTAGCCTACTTGTAATAGAAACTACAATGCATACATTTAGACAAATTTTAAAGTTTTGTGAGTAAACACATGCTATTTTGCTAACTGGTTAGAGAGCTAAACCAACGCCTAAGTTATAAAGTACGGTACGTTAGATTTCAAAATAACAAAGAGTACGGTAAACTTAGAAATTGTCTTTCTGTATTCCACTGTACTGTACAAATCCCAATTCGAAATAATAATAAAATCTCTGCGTTTTTCATACCATAGCCTACCGTACTCACATGCCTTGGAGAGAAGATAAACAATGGTACGTTTTCCTGGTCTGAGAGAATTTACCACGCCTATATTTTGTTAGCCAATGAAAACGTCACTAACATAAGTCTCTGCGAATACTATTGGAGATTGAACAATCAATCAAAATAACGAACACATATAAACGTTTAAAACGTCATTCTTGATCAATATTTTTTCGCGCGTTTGATTTGTAGTCTTTAGCTTCGCGAGCACGATATCATCCTGTTCTCGCGAGCTCCAATTTCATTTCGCAGTCAAACTGCGAGATCGTGATCTCGCACAGGGGGGAGGGCGAGGGGGAGGGCATGGAGGGCGTCTTGTGGACTCAAGCCTCTATTTACTATTATCAAGGGCCCAAATCTTTTTGATTAATTAACTTCCCATTATTGTCATTTATTCTACCAATTAAAATTTTAGAGCAGCTTCCGACTGCTGAGAATTTTATGTTTATCATACTCCATAACAGCAGCGTGTATGTCTTGACCCTACATTCACACCGACCCCCCTTCCCCCCATGAGAGAAAACTTTATCTTCCTTCCTTCTTCTTGGCTTGTGTGCTGCAACTGGTTGTTTCAGCAATGTGTGTCACACTACCCTCCTATTGGCTGTTGTCGCATATATGTCAATATTTGCATAAATAAATAAATAAATAAATAAATATAAAATTTGCATTCAATGTTTGCATAAAATAAACCTCTAGTCTGTTTTCTCCCTGCCTAGTTGGCTTGCTTGCTTGCAATGGTCGTTCTTGTCGCTATGAATCGCTAACTGTCATTGAAAATGAATGGCAGCCGGTTGTATTGTCTCACTCTTGTCCATGTGAAGTGAAGTATGGTTTCTGGGATACAGAGTGGAACGGTGGTATTCCATTCCATTCTGCTAGTGAAAGTCTTTCACACTATCTCAAGAATGCACTGATTTGAAAGCTGAGTCAGGATGGCGAGAGGCAAGCTTGGGGCCATGAGAGAGGTCTGGGAGTGGGTAGAGAAGTTTCCATACAACCTTCTTTGGGAATGTATTCTCTTGTTAAAAGGTTGCAGGCACTTCCGGCAGTATGCCCAACAAGCCAGAAAAGCACGGCATCCATGAAGTTATGGGTGGCCTGTGATGATCAAGCTTGGATGCTTAGAAGGCATAAGATGCACATCTACACAGGGAAGCCGACCAACAAAGTCTCTTCAATGTAATGCATTCAAACTTCTTTCTGGACTATACTGTTGTTTCTTCATGCAAAAATACATTTGGGGTTTAAAATTAAACTGTTAAACTGCATATTTGTCACGTCCGGAGGTGGTAATGAGGAACAAAGTGCAGGATATTGTTGGTATGATGGTTTAATGATGACCGGGTTTGGAGAAGAGAAGAGAACAGAAGAGAACTCAGCTGCACAGCTGCACAGCTGCACAGCTGCACAGCTGCACAGCTGCACAGCTGCACAGCTGCACAGCTGCACAGCTGCACAGCT